>JASCZW010008624.1:0-48801 GCA_034211315.2 Aedes japonicus | reverse complement strand
CGGGCCCTCCCCCCCCCCCCTTCCTCCTAATGAGCTTTTCTCCATACATCTTTTTGAATTTTTGTGTGGAGCGTAGAACTTCTATCAAACCCGGCTACCCTCCCTCCTACATTTTTTATGAATGTTTATGAATCAAAAATATGAAACAAATATATAGATAATAAATCAATATGTAAAGATATATAAATAAACAAACCAATGGAAAAGTAAATCAATTAATAGCCATGTATGGATTTGAAAATCCAAAAACAATGATTTGAGGATTAATAAACTTATAAGAAAATGTATGGACTATTAAAATTTATTTGAATCATTAAAATACAGCGTTACCTTATTTAGCCTTATTTATAGGTAGAGAAACAGTTTTAATATAAAACCGAACAAAAAAAATCTATCAGCATGATGAGAAATAAGTAGATAAATTAAACAAACAACTAAATTTATGATATACTGTTGAATAACTGAGATAAAAATAGATATAACATATCAATAAAATAAATCACCATTTTTTATAAATATACATAAGCAAATATAATAGAATATTTTGAATGAACGAATTGATGAGTGAGAAAACCGAAGAGGTGAAATAACAAAGAATTAAAATGAAACTTACATAAATGAATATAAAAATTTAAACAGTATGTAAAATCAGAAATAAAGCAAACATTAATTGCTTTTTCAATTCAAAAATAACATGAATTTAATAAGTTGAACGATGAACTGCATAAAATCAATTGATGAATGTAACAATCAAGTAATTTAGTTCTTGATTTTCCAATTATTTTATGAATATTCATTAAAATCAATGCATAAGTAAATATTAACAGATAAACATAAGTATGAATCAATTTTTCATTACAATAAATTTGATTATATAAAAATGGATAGACCTCAAAGTTGAGATTGAGAGATTTAGGATTGTAGAATCAAATATATGAATAAATAAATAAACAGAGAGGTATACAAAATTTAACTTTATTACAAGCAATTTTTGCATAAGTATACCAATAAATTTATGAATCTAAAAAATTCAAAAAACGAATATATCAAAAATAAATAAATAATTAATTTCAATAACTTTCACAATAAAAACCAAAGCGATTTATGTATGGACGACTATTGTGTTAACATAATATTAAAGAAATGTGTAATGAGATAAACTCAGTGATTCACTAATTTATAACTATTTATATAGTTCAAGTTGATCAATAAATAAATATAACATAACATATATTTATTGTTAAAATTCATTAAGTCAAAAAAATTATGATAAAATGTAAAAATAAGTTTTCAAATTGTTTCCTGTTGCATTTTTTATTTCTGAGATTTTTTATTTAGAAATAGATTAATCAAAAATAAATTATTTACTTCTGTGACAAAATATTAATAAATTCTAATATTTTTTAATAACAAAAATGATCTCATAACATTCTTCAGTAAAAGGACACATAAATGACACAACAATGGCTGTACACTATAATAGTTCAATAAATTAAATAGTTTAAAATTTTATAAATTAATTCTAAAATAAGTTAATAAATCAAAAACTTAATTAATTACTTAATAAATGATTAGGTAAATGAATACATTATTAAATAAAAAAGTTCATTGATAAGTAAAACAACTAATAAGAAAACCTTATATGTTGAGTAAATAATCAAACCAACACATTTATAAATTGATAAATTCATACCGCAACAAATAAGTTATTGATAAAGAATAAAATTAAAAGATTCAAGTGCATTATTATTTTCTTGTAAATTTACAGTGTTACCATTTTATAAGTTTCATTCGAAAGAGAAAAACATAACTTAACAAATAAATAATTTTAATTTAGTTAAAAATGATAATAAATGGACTTTTAGTCAGAGTGATTCAAAAATTAGTTGAATAAATAAATGCATAAATAATGCACAAATAAAAGATTTAAAAAAATAGCTTTTATGTATTAAATAAACGAACTAATGAGTGAATTCAGGTATTGAAAAAATAATATAAATTCGATTGTATTCGATGAAATTTGGACACACGCAATTGTTCGTAACTTTTTAGCGTGTGGGTAAAAATTATTGAAATTTTAACTGAATGTATTTCATTGTGTTGTGTCAATTATGTAATGAGTTTCATGAAAATCGGTCGAGTGATTTCAGAGATGGCTTCGAATGAAGAAATAGTTCTCATCGATGGATCGGAAAACAGCTCGGAATCGCACATTCAACCGTATCTCATGTGATCAAAACGTTCAAGGACCGTAAGACAACCAAGCGGAAAAATGGTAGTGGCAAAAACGTGGCACATCAAATCCGGAGAAGGCCAGGATGGTATTGTACCAATTTAAGCGTTATCCCAACATTTTGATCAGGGATGTTGCGAAAAAGGCGAAAGTTTCAGATTGTTTTGTGCAGAAAACAATGAAACGTTCTGGATTACATGTGTACAAGGTCCAGAAGGCACCGAACCGGAGCGATACACAGAACTCGGTGGCCAAAACTCGTGCAAGAAAACTGTACAGGGAGTGGCTCACAAAACCGTTCTGCATTGTGATGGACGATGAGACCTACATTGAAGCCGACACCAAACAAATGCCAGGACAGGAACACTACGTCGCCACCTCTAAGTTGGCCGTTCCGGAGAGTGTACGGAAGAAGAAACTGTTGCAATTCCCAAAAAATCCTTGTCTGGCAAGCGATCTGCGGATGTGGCAAAATGAGTCAGCCCTTCATCACCTCTGGGACCGTCAACGGACAAGGACGAATGCCTCCAAAAACGACTTCTGCCCTTCTTGAGATCTCACGATGGCCCGACACTGTTTTGGCCGGATTTGGCATCTTGCCACTATGCCCGGCCCGTCTTAGACTGGTACAAAGAAATTTTTGAAATTTTATTTATTTCGTCAAGCAATGTAGACTACATACAATGGTTACAGTGTTCTACTTACATACTATACATAATTTCTGTTGTCTTTTAGACGACATTTAATTTGTTCTTTAGACATAGTGATGCCGATGATTTCGCAATGTAAGTTATACTGGCGCATCATTCGATTAATGGGGCCATTTTTTGCATAATTAGTTCTGTATGACTTTTCTAAGAATAATTTCCGTGTTCTAAGATGCCGACTGGGACTATAAAAGTTCAATTGCGAGAGTAGTTCTTCTGATTTTATGCGTTGTGAAATAATGTCATTGACGTAGAAAAGCATTGCAGATTCGCGGCGTTCTTTAAGTGTCTGTAAATTGATAAGCATGCAGCGTGCTTCATAAGATGGTAGTGGAAATACAGTCCAATTCAATTTCCTTAGGGCATATAAAAGAAATTGCTTTTGGACGGATTCTATGCGTTCGTCGTGTATGGAACAGTACGGGTTCCATACTAGGTTGCAGTATTCCAGAATTGGCCTGACATATGTAATGTATAATATTTTAATAGTATATGGATCTTGAAAATTGTGACTGAACCTCTTAATGAAGCCCAGCATGCTATTTGCTTTACTTATAATAGTATTGTAATGTTCTACAAAAGTGAGTTTAGAGTCTAGGGTAATGCCTAAGTCCCTTACTATTTTGCATGTTTCTACTTTTTGGTTTCCTAAAAATATTTCCGTACGAGGTGTTTCGATTTTTCTGTTAAATACTATTGAGTTACATTTTTCACGTTAAGTTGAAGTAAGCTTTTGCTACACCATGTGTTGAATAAGTTATTTTAATTCTGGAATTCTTCTGCGTCACTAGGATTGTTTATTTCCATGAAGAGCTTCATGTCATCTGCATATATCAGTATTTGGATTTTTTTTAAGTATGTAGGAAATGTCGTTTATGTACAAAATAAAAAGAAGTGGGCCTAAATGTGAACCTTGGGGGACCCCCGAGGTGACAGAGATAGGTTCTGAAAGTTTATTTTGAAAGCGAACAATTTGTTCGCGATGCGTTAAATATGACTGCAGCCAATTTAACAGTCCAGGTTCCATTCCAATTGTTTGCAATTTGAAGAGTAATAATGGTATGTCGATTCGGTCAAAGGCCTTACTGAAGTCAGTGTAAAGTGCTTCTACGTGCTTTCCATTGTCCATTGCATTCAAAATAAAAGTTACAAATTCAAGAAGATTAGAAGTGGTTGAGCGTCCTTTGAAAAAGCCGTGCTGTTTGCTTGTAATTTGATTTTTTACTTGCTGAAAAATATTTTCATTCACGAGAGATTCAAAAAGTTTTGGGATGCAAGAGATAATGGCAATTCCACGATAGTTGCGGATGTCTGATTTCATGCCTGATTTGAAAATCGGAACCAAATAAGAAGATTTCCAAATGGTGGGAAATGTTCCGCTCTTAAGAGACATATTAAAGAGAAGTTCTAAAGGGAGGGCAAGTTCGTCTGAATGGTTCTTTAAAAATACGGGTGCAATACCGTCTGGGCCTGGTCCCTTAGAAGCGTCCAAGTTTTTTAGTGCATTGAGAATTTCGTGAGGAGGTAATTGATTTACAGATATATTGTTGGAAAATTCAGGAATGAATGCAAAGAAGTCACGATCACGGTCTTCTTCGGAGAATGTAGTGTATACTTCTTGGAAGAAATCTGCAAAAGCTTGCAGATTTCAGAAGGATTATCACCTACATTTCCGTCAAAATGCATTCTTGGGGGAAATTGCTATTTTTCATTTTCGTTTTTACATAATTGAAGAAATTCTTAGGACATGATTTGACTTCAGTTTCGACTTTACGATTATATTCTTCATGTGCAGAATTAATGGCCGTGTTAAGTTGGTTGCATATGTCATAATAGTTTTGCAAATTTGTGCTAGAGTTTTGCTTTTTATATAATTTGTGTGCTTTTTGTTTTTTGTTCTTTAAATGTTTCAAATGTGGATTGAACCACACTGGTAATTTATTGTTTTGGGTTCGCCTTCTTCTTTTCATTGGTACAGTTTCTGAAATAAGGTACTGAATAATTGAATGAAATTTGCCTACTTCAGTGTTGACATTTCCTTCAATACTTATTATATTCTGCCAATTTATTGTACATAGTCTACGTTTTGCTTCTTCGTAATTTGCTTTTGATATTCCGGCACTTCCTCGAAGTCCCAGTCGTTGGGGTGTGAGTATTATGTACGAAGATTGAATATTCAATTGCTGTGTGAAATACTTCATTTTTCCATAGAGGTGACAATGAAGTACTCACACAAAAGTCTTCAGTGCAGTTCGTAAATAAGAGGTCTAAAAAAGCATTTTGCTGATTCTTTATATGATTAATTTGGTGCAAGCCAAAATGTGAAATTTGGTCGAATAGGAATTGTAAAGTTTCGTCTTCGCCAACGACTGGGAGTAGAATTGATTCATTTTCGATGTCAGGGATGAAGTTCGCATTCCGTTTATTAAAGTCACCATAAATATGCAGTTTTACTTCCGGTTCCATATTCGACGTGATAATTTCGACATTTTGAAAAAATAATTCGAAAGATTGTTTATTGGCATGTTCGGGTGGGAAATACACAGATGCAAAAATATGTGTTTCATCAGCAATGAGTGCTTTAACCCAAACATGCTCAAATTCTTTGTGCTTGATAGTTTTTAGTTCTTGAGAAGTAAAGTCTGCATTGATGGCAATGAGAACTCCACCTCCAGATTTTTATTGCTATGTTGCAAATTACGGTCATGCCGGAATACATTAAATTTATTTCCAAAAATTTCTTCGCTTTTTACGCTTTCATCCCAGCTTGTTTCGGTTGCCAGAATAACGTTGAAAGAAGAGGCTAGAAGTTTTTGTTGAATTTCTTTCATTTTGGCTGGGCTTTTCATGCGATTGAAATTTTGGCAATATACCAAAATTTCAGTCGCATTCTGTTGAGAAGGCGAAGACAGTTTTGGAGGATTAATCATACTTACAATACTATTAAATGATACTTCTTCCAAAGGGCGCGTTAGTGTTTCCGAAAATTTGAAGGGTTATAAAATTTCAGGGCGGCCTCCCTACTACGCTGCAGTCGTTCTGTACGTTCACTGAGACAGGAACGCTCGATGTGACTGAAGGTCTGCCAAGGCGTCATTGCGTGGGATTCCTAGTTCTGCATGGACGTCCAGGAAAATTTCGCGCAAGAATTTTATGTCTGTTGGTAGTCCTTCGGCTGCTAGTATTAATGTTGCACTAATTTTTGTGATTCCGCGAATGCATACGGAAGGTGGTTGGTCATGCAGGAATGAAAGGTAGGTCCGCACTAAGTCCATAATTTTAGGGTCCCGTAGTCGCGCCTTCAGAAAGCGTTGGTCGCCAGATGCTGATTGTTCCGTCAGTCTGACTATAGGCGGCCGCATTGGGTCCAAAAGTGGTGGATGATCAGCTGATTGCTGCGTCATGCTTACGCTGGGCGGTGGGCGCATAGTGTAAAATGACCGGCTAGGTATAGAATTCGATTCCCGATATGTTGATGTGTCGGTATTTTCGATGGTGCTTGCTTCAGTATGTTGTTGTGTCTGGTTTTCTGCTCGGTATGGGTTGATTGTTTCACCTTTTTTGAAGTTGATAAGTTTTGATACCGAGAGGGCTGCAATTGGGTGGTCAGTGGACGTTGGTGGGCTGGAAAATTGAACTTTTGCAGTAGCCAGTAGTTCTTTGTCAGATTTTTGTGTGTGTCTTTCATTTCCTTTGAAGTTTTTATTGGGTTTGTTGTCATAGTCTGGACGTCTGTTGTGGATGGATTGTTGTTTTTTACTTTTTCTGATGCGTTTGGCTTTTTCAGCAGCTTTTTCCTGTAGCCTACGAGCCCGCTGTTTGGCGTCTACTTTGGACCAGTCTTGCTTCCAATGCCATTTATGACCCAAAAATCGCCATCCAGGAGATGTATGCTCTTTCGAAATGACAGTATTGTGTACTGACGATCTTTCTGCTAATTCTTCTTCCAAGGTCTTCTGATGTGGCTTTGTATTGTTGGTTGCATTGATCTGAAGGCTAGAAACAGCCCCAGACACAAATTTCACTTCTTCCAGAATTTCCCGAAGCTTTGAGTCATCATAGTAGAGTGGAGGTGATGACGATTCGGCATCTTTCGATAAAAGTGCCATGTCATTTGATATGCTTAATAGCCGTTCGTCAAAATGTTCTTTAATTTTTGCGCCATCGTGGAATTCGATTCGCTGATGCCGGCCATGGTCGTGTGTATATGTAGGTCACACGACTTTATATGCTGACCGACTGTGCTGCTTATATTTTGATTATTTTCAGTTGTTACTGCCAACGTTCCTTTCACGTCTTCAAGCAGGTGTTCAATACTTTCGAAGAGTTCTGATACTATGCAGAATTTTTTCAGGTCAGCAGCAATACGATGGTTCGCGTCTGTTTGAAAGTGGATTGCATCCACAAGTTGTTCCTGTTGATGAAGCAGCTTCCTCACGTCGGCTTCCTTCCGTAAAATGAGTTGGCAGTCAGCACACAAAGGCACCATAAATGCGGTGATGAAATGCTCACGTTGTCGTTGTACACCGACGCAGGCAGCATGGTATTTTTTGTTACAAAATTCGCACTTCCATAGAAAGCGGTCGTCGCTAATGCTGCACGATTTAACACCACATGGCATAATTAGTTTTTATATAAAAAATGTTCTACGCGATTCGATTTACAAAGGCCAGTAAGACCCGCACGCGACGTTGTCAAAAAGGTAAAAAAAAGGTAAATATACAAGTTAATTGCGGAGCGAAATGCAAACGCGTCCGCGCCCGAAGACTGTCCGTGGCGAAAAAAGATGATAATGTAGTTTTTGTACCAAAAGACGTCAACCCTCCAAACACTCCGGAGCTTAACCCAATTGAAAAATGTTGGGCAATCATGAAGGCAAAGCTCGTTAAAACTCCAATCCTGAAAGAAAATGAACATGAACTAAAGAAAGTGTGGTTAAAAGTAAGTAAGCAAGTCGGTCCTATCATTGCCCAACATTTGATGAAAGGGGTCAAGGCAAAAGTGTGGGCATTTGGGTTGGGAGAAGATGTTCAATAAACCAATGATGTCATAACTTAACCATTTAGTAGCACTTTATTTCCAGAAAGTTTGAAAAGAATTGGGCTCAAGGAAAAATTTTGGTGACCTATTTTGTGTGTCCAAATTTCATCGAATACAGTCTTTAAATACCAAAGCCAGTTAGGGGCTATTTATAAACCACGTAGACTTTTCTGCGGGGGGGGGGGGAGTGGGGGTTTTTACCAAAGTCTTAGCTAAGGAGAAATGTCTTAAAATGAGTCTACGTGGTTTCCCGAGCAGAACCAAATAGCTTGATAACTGGCCTTGGTATTAAGGAGCTCAGATTAGGAGGTGAAATACGGTAAATAAAATAAGGTATTCCCAGTTATCCAATATAACAAGTTTTGTTAGTCGAAGTATATTCTGCTTGCAATTCTTAGGTATTTTACCTATTAATCTGCTTGTTGTCTGCTGCTCGGGTTATGAACGGGGCCTTATCAAGTTTTTTGCTCCTGCTCTGGTAGGAATAAGTTGGCTTGATAGTCGCTTTGTTGGAAGCCGAGAGCAAAATGCGTGGATTAAAATTGAGCGACTGTTCTGATTTTGCATGCGATTACCCTGCCACCTGGTGGTCGGTCCGCCAGTAACTAGTCAACGTATACACGTAGCCTATAAACTGTGAAAATTTGAGAGATCTATCAGCTTGTTTACGGCAGCTATGGCTAGAGCAGTGAAGCAGCTTCGATCTAAAGCACGATTCAAAGTAAATCTGGACCCACGATTTAATGCACCACCGCGTCCCTGGTGGTTGGAACAAAAAACGTTTGACAGGCATTTGTTGTTGTGTTTCATTGACGATGAAATTGGTGAAAAGTGCCACTACTCTTAGGAGGTACTAGAATGGTATGCTGCAACAATGTTAATTTCGTCGCCAAAGAGATTAATCCTCCGGATTGCCGTGAGTTCAGACCGATCGGAAAATATTGGGCAATTGTCAAGTGAAAACTTCGAGGATGCGGTAAAGAAGTGACAAATGCACAACAAATGCGTTTAAATTGGAATAAGTTCACCGGTACAGTGTCTCCAGCGGCTGTGCAGATGATGATGGCATCGATCACAATTAAAGTGCGACAGTTTGTTAGAAACGGTGAAACGTTATGACTTGTTTACATATCGTTTGAAAGCTGAATGGTTTTGTTTGACGTTTTGATCATCCGTGTATGTTGTTTAAATCTTGAGTTATGAATCACTTGAAAGCGTCCAAATTTTACTTTTAATCCGGCTTTCGAGGAGATTCATTTATCATAGATGACAAAATCATCCATCCATGATGGCTTAAGAAGCAACATCCGTTCACTACTTTTCATAAAAAAAAGGTATTAAAATCATAGCCAATTACTACCTCAACAATATTGAAATTATGAATTTTGAAAGGAAATTTGATGAAACGTGCGTCCACCATTTTTGAAAGCCCTAAATGGGTTTTGCAATCGGAATCCGTTATACTTTAATTTGTTAGTAAGAACCCAAAAAATAATCATTTCAATTTAACACAATGACATTTTATTTTTGCTTCACTCAATTGGACCAAACCTGTGAAGCGTTTTGTTTCGTTTGGTCCAACCATTGTTTTGATCCGTGATTTTCTGAAAACTCTAGAGTTTTGCTTCTCAAACAAATATTTACCATGATAACATATCATGGTTTATTTATTTTATTACATTACATTGATTACATATTTTGATTTGTTTATTTTATTTAACATTGTTTACAATGCTTATGTTATTATTAGAAGCTGACCAACACCACCGTAGAGATAATCTGAATAACCTTTTTAGAAATCTTTCCAATATAACCTTTGAACAAGCGCCTCACACCTTAAATGTACACTTCCATCCAAATCCTCCTCCCCTGGGCACGGAATTAATATCGATCAGAGACGCCTGGCCAATAAATTTCGTTTCGTCCACCTGACAGAATCCATTCAATTGCCTTTCAAATTCAATACCGGACAGAGGCACACCAAACTCGTGTACGGAATCTCAATATATTGCCTCTATCCAGGTCTTCCAGTCGAATAATTAATTCAACCGGATCCACTTTACGTCCATAGCATAGATTTACAACATTTCTTCCCGTCCTCCCCGGTTCCTGGGGCCTTGCTACAGTTCGCTCTGATATTCAATTAAAATAGCTTATCTCTTCGCACTAGCCGACCCAAGTCGTACCGACGAAACTCATGTTGTTCCCATCTCTTCTACATTTCCCTTCCATATTTGCAGATTCTAATCGTCCTGTCGACGGTCGTCTTCCTGGGAGCGATCGCATCGATTTGGAATGTTGTTGAACTCTGGTCCATCTACAGCATCGCGCAAGGCGTACAGGTAAGTCCTGAGGGCGGGGTCAGGGGAATTCTGAAAACTCTCTCTATTCATTCGAACGATGGTGCTTGTGTCACTCATATATGATGGATTACTGGCCGGTCCTTGATGGAGCAAAGTGGAGCAAATGTTTGCTTGTTGAAATCAGTGCGCTCATGTGATTCAATAATACCACCAACATGATGACGGACGGCAACCTACCTACCTACACTCGTAAACGATTCAGCAAAGCTCAGCGCCCGTTGTGCTCTGGCCAGCTGGCATCACGTGGGAGAGCGGATTGCATAGGCGTAGGATGGTGGGGTCGTTGCCCCCACCCTCCACATTTTGTTTTCAATTTCACTTGCTTTGATTGAATTTTCTATCATAACTTTTGAACATCAATGCATTATAAATAAATTTAATCAATTTTATCCAAAAAAAATAATTTGATGGAAATTCCTTGAATCCAAACTCGCGAATGCATAAATCTAGACAAAATATTCAAAAAGTCGAAAGTAACATATGTAAACAATGGCATCTACCGCATTTTTCTGCGATCTGCTTGCTCCCACCAGCAAAATAGCTCCAGGAACAGATAGAAGGAGTTATTACATTCCCGTCGGTAAAAGGATATAGATGTTGGCAACCTTGCATATCCAGGAAATTTACGTTTTAAGTCATTGATTACAATTATTACTTTCGATCTATTGACGATTTTGTCTAGAAATGATAAAGACATTGTCCTAACTTTTCAATGTTGGGACAACAAATAATGTATCTTTATTGTTGTTGCATACTCAACACAATAATGATACATTGCAGGGCACACGAATCAATATAAGGATGTTTCATAACATTCGTTTGTTGTTTAAGAAAGAGACAAAGCGTTGTATGTATATTGATTTGTATGCAACAAAAATAAATTCAATCATGTCACATGTTGCATCTACCGAAAAGATACAACAGACTATTCCACGGAAAAAGCTTACTTCACTTTTGACCATGAGAGTATAAGAGCAATAACCGTCGTGTTCCCCGTCCTTTTTTCTCACACACGAATTTCTATACACAAGTGCACCAGTATCTGTCAAATCTGAGGTGTGACGTCACTGTGATTTGGACTATGTTTGGTGTTATCCCTCTTTCTCTTTCTCCTTTTCTCTCTTTCATACATGAAGTATGATATGTAAGAACTTATTTCGTTTCGTGTAGGTATACACGCTTAAAACTCCCTCTCTTTCTTTCGTATTACTATCCCTTTTTTTCACACGGAAAAGTTACTCAATTTTCGTAAAAAGTGGATCTACTCAATTTTTGACTAGATCCACTTTTTACGAAAATTGAGTAACTTTTCCGTGTGAAAAAAAGGGATAGTAATACGAAAGAAAGAGATACAGTTTTGAGCGTGTACGGCTACTGACATTAATTCAAAATTGAATCAAGCCTAACAGTGAAGAAAGTAAAGTTACGCATGGACTGAGTGAAATTGTTTAATATTTGAGTAAATATCACTCCTATTTACACTTTATACATAAGTATGTAGGAGTGGCATTTACCCTTATCTGCTATTCTCCTCAGCATATGAGTAACTTCACATTTTGCTCTTCTGCGTCGAATTTGACCGTGTACTCTGAATTCTGCATTTCTACTTTGAGAAAAAATTGATGGTAGTCTCTACCATTATTGGGGGTAAGGATGACTATAACAGTATAGACGAATTTCATGCCAACTCATCCAGTTTTTGGCAGCACCCTCTCAGAATCCAATGAAACTTTGTGGGTGTGTAGACTATGTCTTTTCAATCAACTTTGCATACTTTGTTTTATAAAAATATCTAGGCTGCCATTTAGCACGAAAATGTAATTCTTTTAAATCGATTCTTACACGCTAAGAAAACATATTTTAAAATTTAAAGTCAATTTGCAAAAAATTCCTATCTTAGAATTGGACGAAATTTTTCTTATTAAGAGCAACATAATTGCCAAAAGTTCGCCATACATTACAAGATGTTCAGTTTTAAGGAAAACAAGTTTTTCAAACAACAATTTATTTCATGTCAACATTACTTAAAAAGTACAAGACATAAATAAAGTGATGTATGAGTGACTTTAATAAATTTGTTTTAATTTTATGAAACAAATTGTAAAGCTTGTAAAATCGATTTTTACACACTAAAAAAAATATTTTAAAATTTAAAGTCAATTTGGCTATTTTAATCATGGACTTTTTTTTACTAAAGGCATTACAATTGTTTGCCATACATTGCAAGATGGGCACTTTAAATGAAGAAAAGAAAAGAAAATCGTCCAGTTCTAAGATGGCAATTTTTCGCAAATTAACTTTAAATTTAAAAATATTTTTGTTTAGCGTGTAAGAATCGGTTTTTAAATTTTAACAGTTTATTTCAGGGAAGATGAATCGATTTTCTAGAAGTCACTCATACGTGACTTTTTTGTAAGTCTCTTCATTTTTGAGTTAAGTTTATATAAAAAAAATCTATCAAAAAACTTAATTCTTTAAAAAAACAACATATGCAAAGTTACTTGAAAAGACATAGTCTGCACACCCACAAAGTTTCATTGGATTATGAGAGGGAACTGCCAAGCACGAAGACAAATTGGCGCGAAATTCGTCGATAGTCGATAGACCTTCAAAACTTGTCGATTTTACATTTACTATAAGGTATGAACAGTCCTTTATTACCATAGTCAAAAATGCCATGAATGTGGAGAATTTGACCATTTGCATGGTTGTTGTAACCATTATATGCAATAGTCATTTTGACCATGATTTAATTGTCGGTACAACCATGGAATTTTTCTCAGTGTATATCATTCTCCTAAATTTTTCATATAGCCGAAAGCAACAAATCTCGAATAATTCATGATAAGGGCCTAAAACCGAATTGTTAACATTGATCTCTCACGTATCACAGGAGTCCTACGATATCTAACTAGACAAAATGGTAGAGCAAACATTCCTCTGCTAAATGATACCTTAAATTCACAAGAATGTTTTGAGATTCGTGAGAAATCAATGTCTAAACTCGTTGTTTACAGTTGGCTTTTGGGCCCTTATCAATTACTCGAGAAATGTAATAACTGACTTCAAGCAAATATTTTCAGGAGGTGATAATTTCTTCATCTTTTGGTGTTGCTTTTACGTGTGGACGAGCTAGCAGTCGTTAAAGAGAATATGTTGTTAAGTCATTGTTTAAATTTGTTACTCTCGACCTAACAAATATTTCGTCGAGGGATAGGAGATTGTTGGTGGAGATGGATGGATACTTATTGCTTTAAAGCGAAACATACATTTGTGACACATCAAGAACTCTCACTAGGAGAGTTTCAATGTGTTGAAGTAGAGGCAGGAGATTTCCGAAGATCAAATCGCCTCTCGAGAAAAAAAAACGCCCCAAAGGTGAAGAAACAACGACCAGATCAGTGGTTCTTGAAGTTTGTAACCAATAACCAATTTGAGTGATCCATCTCCATAATACACCGAAAAAATATTCTGTAAGGATTGTATGGAATCAGTTACGCAGAATGACGCCAATGTATCTCGAAGCCATCCCGACGAATTATAGATCCTAAATTCTGAAATCCATAAATGTTTGGATGAACTAAAACATTCCAGGTTATTAAATAATATCGGTTGACCTGATGATGGCGGATATAAGTACAAAGTGGAGGCGCTATACGTACATGCGTCCATTTGACTCCATGAAAAATGTACGTATATCGCCTCCACTTTGCACTCTTATTCGCTATCACGATCCTGTGTTTGCTGGGTTTGTATAGCCAAAAAATACCAATAAAGATCCTAAATTCAGTACTCCATGACAGTTTGGATGACTTAGAACATCCCAAATTATCAAATAATGTAGGTTTCCCTTGCATAAGATCCAACGACCATAGTTGAATACATATCGTACATTTGGACATCTGAAAAGCTACAGTTTCAATTGTAGCTCCTTAGTTATGAACTTATGAACAGTCTGGTATGACCCAGAACATCCCAGATTTCATCATAATGTCGGTTAACCTTCCGGAAGATCCATTGCTCATGGTTCAATACATTTCGTATATTTGTATATCCTCAAAATGGTAGTTTATTAATATAGTTGACAAAACTACCGTTACAATCGTTGAACTCCAGGACAGTTTCAATAACCTAGAACATCCCAGATTATCTAAAAGTGCCGGTTGCCCTTTCAAAAGATCCATCCAACCATAAATAATCGGAAAAGCTATAGTTAAACTATTTTCTCTGATAGAGAAGTTCTTTTTCAACAAGTTGGCCGAAGATTGTTTTCGTTTTTGTTCAGCATGTGATTTTATTCAAGCAATTTTTTTCAGTTGGAAGTCTATCCGCAACAAATGTTATAATTTCTCAGATCAGTAGTTTTTTTGACTGCAAAAACTGATTGTCTCTTTGTTCATGTTGCTGATAAAGCATTGTTGCTATCGGTAGTGTGTTGCAATAATGACAAAACGTTTGTTTTACCGCTATTACATGAAAACAAGGTCGTTACCATCTGTGTGCGAATTCAAACATTTTCTCACAGCAACTTGTTCTCTTTGTTGTCTGCAAAACATCGAAATTACTATACATATCATTGTTGCAGAGTAAGAGAATAACGTGTGTTTCACTCGTCAAAGTTATCTTATGTTCTAAGGCACGAAAACTGAAAATATGACAGCTTGGAATATTGCCGAGTAAGTTGATTGTTTGCATGAAAAGAAAATTACATTATTTTTTGTGGTCTGTTTATAATTTACAGCTAAAGTTAAGCTAGGCAAGGTTGCAAAAGTCAACCCATAACGAAGTTCCGTAGCTAAAAGTAAATGTACATTTCATTCCTCTTTTCATCAAACATGATCAACTCAGCTGATTTCTCAAACATGCATCCTTAATGTGATCAGGATACTCTTTGCAATCCTTAAAGCATTTTGGAGTATGCTTTTAAGCCAGGAAAAATAGTTTTATTTCGGTCCCCCATTTTTGACATATGAGGCTCAGTCGGTAAAAGCGCAGCTACCAAGCAACACCATGTTAGAGGTGGCTGGGTTCGGTTTCTGGTCTGATCCAGGACTTTTTCGTTACGTTTTTCGATTGTACTTGCCACACAATCATGCTGATGCTTAATGTCCTAGTAGCTCACTTGATGCCATTCAGTTAATATAACATAAATATGACTAGCTAAGTTATAATAAAGTTATTAAAACAAATTATGACCGTAGTGTGCTACTTGGGTACCTGACATCGAAAGCTCTCAATTAATAAATGTGGAAGTGCATTTTAAACACTAAGTTAACAGCAAGCAATAAGCAAATTGTAAAAGCAATAAGCTTGAAATGCTAAATAAAGTAAGAAGATATTTGGCAAATCATAAAAATCAGTAAGTATCATTATGCGGTGACTATTTGAAATCCTAATAAATGTTGATGAATTTTAATATTACCTTTTGGAGTGTAGAATAATTATACCCTATTCGCACAACGACCTCTATTTCGTGATATTGAGTATCTTGAGATCAAATGCTGTGTATTAAAAGTAGTTTAGTAAGTTTTCAATTGTTTAATCAATTAAATATTATCATGGTATACACGAATAGGGAGAACCAAATAAGAAGGAATTTCAATATATACAGTGGTTTCGGTTTGCACAATTTTAGACGTCACTTGTTCGCATCAACATTTTTCGTCTCACAGACATGCATTTCATTTGAATCATTAAGAGTAATACTTATAGCTGGAATTATGACTATCGTTTTCAATTTTTTCTTGTATTTCCAAATTTCAATCAAAATTGTAGAAAAATTAACATCGCCCTCCATGATAGACACCCTCGCTACGCCCGTGGTGTGTTGTCCTGCTTGTATCAAGGTGATTCGTTGCCTTGCAAGATGAATGATTTAGATTTTTATATAAATCCTTTCAATCCGTTTCTTGGGAACGTATCCGGTTCGGATGGGGTTAACACCCGGAATTAATGGTCAGAGTAGTTCAGAGTTCGTACATAATGTATCTCTGACGAAAATTAATTCGAAAATTATTAAATCCTGAGAACACCTTGTGTGATCTGGGAGTCCACAATACGAAAAATTGAGCAAAAGTCTTTGTTTGGTCTTTATTAGTTGATAACACTGCCCGGAGCAAAACACCGCAGCTATGTACGTTATGTCGACGATGTCAATATTTGATTACGCTTATTTCTTTGCTTCCTTGTGATTTTCCAGGAATTCTTTTCAAAAGAAGCAACACAGAAAGCATTATCGGACACAGATTATTACTTTATTTGCTATTTCGTATTCACGCCTGCGTTTTTTCAAAGCCATCAAAACAAGGATTCCTCTCAGGATTGGAATCAGCTGCAAAATCAAGCGTCTATTGACGTCTCCACAATCAATTCATCAAATCAATCGAGGATCTTGTAATGCAAAAACGCGATGGCCTTCAACACAGTTCAGCCTATCCCACAGTTATTCCAATTGTAGATGAGACGCGGCCATAAAAAGTTATATTTTTATATATTTTTTAAATATTCAATTATTTGTACAGGCTCAATCGAATCAACTTTACAGAGCCAAGTTTTCATATTTTTATACATCATTTATCTTAAAACTGAAGTTAGGGGGATAGAACCGATTACTCGCGGCCGTCTCGAGGTTAATCGGAATTACAAATAACGGATGGGAAAGAGGGTGGAAATTTAAAGTATGGTTTACATAGCACATAAAATTTAAATTCTAAATTATCTAAGCACATAACTATACAGTGTATGGTGTTCTTTTAACTTGAACAATTTTTGAAAAAGAAAAAAACACATGTTTCATGTACCCCAAATCACGTACAGCCAAAATATCTCGAATTGGCACATTGGGTTGTCTACCTCGAGCCCGAAGGGAATCATAAAGCTCCGATCTGACTCCACGATGCTCAACACAAGACCAAATCACGTGATCTGCGTCCTGATAGCCTTTCGACACTCACAGAGATTGCTGTCGCTTAGCCCAAGCCGGTATAAATGAGCGTTCAAAGAATAATGATTGGACATGAGGCGAGACATGACACGAATGAAGTCTCGACCCACATCCATCCCCCAAAACCAAGATTTCTTCGACACTTTTGGGATGATAGAATGTTGCCATCGCCCCATATCTCCTTAACTCCATTTATACTGCCAGCTGACGAGTGGCTGTTGACGAAAAATAGTAAAAAATTCATTGAAGGCGATTTGTCGATCACAAATATCGCCTTCCATAGCGTCCACCTATGCAAGCGAGTCCGCTTTCTTATTGCCCGGAATAAAATTTTGTTTTCGGATGTATTTTCTAATAGATTTAGGGGCGCTGAAAATTTTCTTTTAAATAGACCGGAATGATTTACCTTGCAATGATAACTGACCTTTTTTTTTTCTAACATAGAGATATGAATGTATTCGCAATTGAGTAATAATAATGAGTGATGGTAATGCGGAAATTGGAGCAAGGCAATAGAAATGAAGGAATGCACAAGACAAAATCGGACTTAAGGAACGGAAATTAGAGTTTAGAAAACATGAAGGATTTGAAATTATGAAATGAGAATGATGGAATGGGAATGAGAATATGCTGATTAAGGAATGAATACTCAGAAATTTTAGACAAGTAATGGGAATTAATAAATTGGAATAAAAGAAAAGGGTAGTAGACTTTAGTGAATTGGAATGAAGAATCAAAAAAGAGCAAATCGTGCAAGACAATGTTGCTCCAAAACTTCAAGCTCAGGCTGCAAATGTATCTTTACAGCTAAATTCACATTTTGGAACACTGTGCAAGGTTTTTTTTTATTGTTAAATCAAACAGCATGTGTCCTTAATCGGAGCATACCGATATCGAGACCATCTCTGGCAAATTTTCATCTAAAGAAAATGGCTATTACTGAAATTAGTCGAAATGGTATTGCCAGTTTAGAGCGAAATTTAATTCATTTTAAGATGTTCAATTCTCGCTCCTTCCCAAACCTGGACGGTGACCATCCAAGGTCTTGAAAATCTCAACCTCCAGTGGCGGTTATGAAAAGGCATTCCCTCTTCCAGCCCACCCGAATATGCCACTCAAAGGAAATCAACCACATCGCAGCGGGCAAAAAGCGTGAACGCGTTAATTTAATTTAATTTTCACCCATAAAACTCATCTCATAAAATAGGGGGCACAGAGCCTCTGCAGTACCAACCCAAACAACTGGAAGAAAGTTCCCCCAAACACTTGAAAACCTCTTTCCTTCACCACCATGCGCCAGCAACGGCCTCCCTTGTAAACAAAAATAAAAAATAAAAGATCCCTTGAATTGGATAAAAGCATTCAGTTTCATGAAACTACGGGTGGTGAGGTTGGGGTCCTGAAACGGGAGGCAACCACCCGAAAACTTTTCACTCGGAAGAAACTTTTCCTCCCACAAACACACACACATACGCACAATGACATCACTAGGTGCGGCAACGCGTTTGCCGCACCTTTCCCAAATCAGAGAACGATTCCAAGGAGCAGGCGACGCCAAAGGCTAGAAGACTGTATCTAATGGCAATTAAAAGTTGACCGGCAAAATAATTGGAACGTTTGTGGAAAATCCGAAGCGGCTTTGGGCCAGGAGCAACAATTTTTCGCGGCCATTTTTCCAAAATTCAATTTGACGGAGCGTGGCAGACAAAAGGCTTTCCGTTGCCCGGAGTGTTTGACTGGTGAAAGTAGCATTTTGATAATACCTTCCTGGCGGAACGAAGCAGGAGAAGGGAAGGGGGCGCCTTGTGTATCAATTTACCACCAGAAAGGCGGACAATAATACCTGTCCCACGGGAGCAGTAGTCCGAACTTGTTGGCAGTGCCGATTAAATCTGCTTTTTCCTCGCTGAAGTGAGGGAAGGAACTCAACACAAGGAGCTTAGTCAGTACTGTGGGTTGGAACCTACTTACATGGAACCGAGCGAATCGACATCTAATCTTTCACTTTAGCAGCAGGTGGTGAGGGGGGAGGGGGAGCAATCCGTAGGATTGAGATACAATTTCTGCCATGGATCCCCGGATGAAGTGTTGTTGTACGCTTAGAAGCGAAAGCAGAGTGCAATTCCGAGGAAGTGGGAAGCTTTTACAAGAAGTTGACATTTATAAGGGGATTAGGTACGTGATGTTGAACGCTGAATAGTGTCCTGGTACTTTGGAAACTACACGCCAATGGTTGGATGGTTGTGGGAATGCGGACCAGATGTTTGATCACATTCATCCTGGCCGGAGGCATTTTCCCGCTACCTTCTCTACCAGAACGAACGATGCCGAAACGAGTGGGACGTCTGTTGGTGAATAGAAAAGACTGATAGCGGTAATGTCAAAGTGGTGTTTCGTTCGGGATTAGGATTGATTTGCTGCGGAAAACGTGGGTGGAAATCGAGCTTGAGCTGCTGAAAGTTGTGTTTTTCGTCAAAAGGAGATCAAGAATGATAATCCGCACTCTAATTGCAATTCGCGAGATTGGGGTTGGATGGGTTGTATAATAAATCAGGCTTGGGCAGTCAACTCTACTGAGTTGAATATCTTTGTGACGCAGTTCATTTTTTTTTCATTTTACCGTCATGCATAATAGGTACACATTGTTAGCAGAAATCTGATTTTTCTCGGATATATTTGTGATAATTTTCAAATAATTCCGATTTACACCGTGTCCAATATATTCTCATACATTTTTTCCTTGCATTGGTGTCGTGCAACTACTCAACATTCTTCACGTATGTGTTGGTGTAGTTTTGCACTATGTTTATACAAACGCTTTTAGGTTATGTCGGATTGTTTTCATTCGGTGTTTATCTTTTACCAGCGATGAAGGAGTTTTGTGCTGTGGTGATAAAAAAGTTTTTGAAAGGTGACCGCTCGGGCGCTATTTTAAGAAATTTGGAAAACCTCGGAGTAAAGCCGGATTTTGTGTACTGAACCATCCAAAGATACCGTGACACCTGCTCGATGGATGACCAGAAGAGATCCGGTCGTATTCGTACGGTGCGGACTGAACGAGTTGTTAAAGTGGTCAGGGAACGGATTAGACGAAAATCACAGCGCTCTGTACGTAAAATGGCCGCAGATCTGAATGTTTCGAGATCTTCAATGCACAATATACTGCAAAATGACCTCGGATTCCAAGCTTTCAAGAAACGTAAGGTTCACGGAGTTTCGGAACACTCCAAGACGTGAGTAAAGAACTGGCTGGTAAGAAGGAGTGTAAAAGTGTTCGGGAGGGAACATCTCATATCCTCAAGCAAAAGCGATTAGTGCTGGTGAACCTTAGCGAAACATACCGATTCTTCAAAAAAAAGTTTCCTGATATCAACATCGGATTTTCGAAGTTTGCTGAGCTGCGCCCACCAGAGTGTGTTCTAGCAGGAGCTTTTTTTCGATTGAGGAAATATCGTGCAAACAATGGATGCAACAAGAAAGGTGCAGCTGGTAGTTTGTGATGCTGATACATTCATTGAAACATTTCTCGAAGAAGCCGCATTTGTTAGAAGAAGCATGACTATATTGCAGCGAAACAGGCAGAGTTCTACCAGTTCACTCGGGACAACTTGACCGAAGGAGCATTTCTGACTAAGCTGACAAACATTTATCACTTCTCTGACGGTGCCGGTTCACAGAACAAAAACAGGCTTAACATCTTAAATTTGCTGTACCATCGAGAAGACTTTGGCTTTTGTTGCAACTTCATACGGTAAAGGTCCAAGTGATGGATTAGGTGGAACTCTTGCACGATTGGCGACGAGAGCTAGTCTTCATGGAACTACCATACAAACTCGAAAAAAGTTGTATGATTGGGCACGTTGTAATTACAACTTGAATGTGAAGTTTATGGCGTCACGGCAGTGCAAGAAGCAAAAAGAATATTTGGCAATCAGATTTGCTAATGCTCATCCCATTCATGGAATCCGCGGAATGCATTCGGCAGCTCCAATAGTCACTGTTCTTATGATTTTGAAAAACCTTAAAAATTCAACACTTACTGCAAAGGCAAAATGCTGCACGAAATAAATTTTGATATTTATTTTATTTTAAGTGGAATTTGTTAATTATATTTGAAATAATAAATTTCACTTTTATTTGTAACTAGCTGACCCGGCAAACCATGTACCGTATGTTCGTACGTTTTTTTTAACCCGTTGCAGCCAAAAAAGAACAGATTTTAAAAAAAATAGGAAATCTGTAGACCAGTAAAATCGTGACATACTGTTCCATTTCATTGTTTTTTAGAAAGATAGATAGATAGCTTGATGATTCAATTGACAATAAAATGAATCCTAGCATGAATATCTGTTTTGAAAAATAATCACAAATAAACCGTAAGATGACAACACTGAAGATTTTTCTCTAATTGTCTGTTTCCACTGGTATGCGGCTGTGAAATTCGAATTGGAATCTGTCAATAAATAATTGCAAGCACAATCACCTATTGTGATTGTTATTAGACCCATTTTCAAAAAACACTTTGAATATATGTACACTATTTTTTAATTTTAATTCATTGAATATAAAACTTGATATGTTTAAAAGTTAATATTTCCATGACGGAGCAAATTGTTTTTTTCTCGATAAGTGTTTCTTATGTAAACACATTGGAGCCTCTGCTAAACACATTGGAGCCATACAAATTGAAAATAATGAGGGCACTTTGATAAAAACGTAATTTAATATTTCAACTACTAAAACAAAAATGTTGGCAACACTGTAAAAAATATGAATAATATTTATTTGGTAGCAAATTTAATTTCCTTTAAGATAATATCTATTATTGTTTGTAGCTCTTTTATTCATTGAGATATTCAATAAACAAAATATAAACTTTCCAAAAATCTCAAAAAAATGGGGGCAACCCATGGGCCGACGGGTTTAATGATTGGTCTAAAACTTTGGATTTTTTATTAATAGCCTAGAACAAGTATATCAGCCAATTTTGATCCAAATCGAAGAGGGTCGATGCATTTCTCCGGTCACTTGATATGGAATGACCCATGTACAAGAGGTGTTTGGAGATGATCACTAAGTGTTTCAGCAGGAAGGAGCGCCATCGCATACTGCAAATCTCGTTCAAGGCTGGTGCCGAAAAAATTTGACCGACTTTTTGGACAAGAATGGATGGCCTCCCAGTTCACCAGATCTGAATCCCTTGGATTACTTCGTATGGTCATACATGCTGGCGGAGGTAAATGACCACAGGGCGTGTAATATGAATCAATTCAAAACCGTAATCAAACGAATTTGGGACGAAATGCCGATGGAAGTGACGGTTTCGAAAAACGTCTGGAGCTGGTCAAGAAGGTTAAAGGGCGGTATTATTTCAAAACATATGCAGTAGTTGATCAGTATAATATTGCAATATAATGGCTAAAGTTATCAATAAAATTTGGATTATCGATTTTAACTAAATTGAGTTTTATTTTGTATGAGAATATATTGGACACGGTGTATACGATCAAAACTAAAGACGAGTTGCTGGCTAAAAAATGTTTCGTTCATAATTCGTATTTTTGTCGTTGTTGTCTAATTCTGCGAAATCAGCATCAGAACCAAAAAAAAAGGTTTTTTTTAGGTTTGGGAAAATCGTCACTAGATTTGGGCGCCGGTATGTTTTAAGTTAAGCTCGGGATTTGAATTCCCGTGGCGGGAATTAAGTCTATACAAAATCTACAGGTTTCCTGAAGTGTAAACCCAACCACGGGATTTACTCCTGGAAAAAAATCATGTCTTCACATCTTCTTATGTGTTAACAAATCTAGACTAACATTTGAAAATGGCGGAAGGACCAAAATGTAAAAAAAATCATATTTTATTATGTTTTGGTTGAACAATTTCAGAACAACTAATTAACCTTGACTATGACATTAAAATCAATTATGCACTTCCTTTAACAAGAAAAATAAATTATAGCTTGCTTCCGGATCACACATTGCTCTAATTACTTTGCTGTTCCGCCGCTTTTTTTCAGTAAGCTTAAAATCCTGGCTAGTAGTTTCTCATATGCACTCAAGCTGAACTCTGTGCCGTCGATAACAGCAGCTGCATCCTTGGTCACTTTTAAACATTATTACCGCTCTGAGGATACACTTGCACACTACAAACAGCTAGTCACTTGGTAAATTCTCTTTACATTTTTGGAATTTTTCGATTAGGATTTGTTTTCTTCAACGCGAAGCAAAATCATTTGACGAAATCCCGATGAAACCTTGTATCCTTAGCAAGTAAAACAGGTAAAACCTATAGACGGCGTAACAACAATCAAAGGAAATCAACAACATTATGTCCACGGCATACACCAAATTTAACATTTTAACGGGAGAAAATATGCGGCGAAATGGCTTCTTTTGATAAAGCAAGTTGTATGTACGCATAAAATCCGTAAATATATACTTCAAGCTCAAGTCGAAATAAGTAAATAATAATAAGAAAAGTGGTTGCCTGAAACAATTTTGTATGAGAATCCTCATATTCCCACAACTCCTTCACATGTAGGTCAAAATACTTCCGAATCCAATTTGTCAGTCACAAATGTTTGTCCGAACCTTAGAGACCGGAATGGTTCAGTTGATTGGTTAGGTATCGCGAATCTTCACGTACAAATACTGCGTCCGGAACCTCTATTCACAATTCCTGCAAGAATTTGATTATCCACTGAAACTTATTAACAACTCTTTCTTAAAATGTCCCACAGATTCCGAATTTAATTCGTACGGCCATGTTTTTTTTCCTCTGTGTAGACAGACTGGATCGTAGTTCCTTGCCACTTGATTAATGTGACTGAAGAGATTTCCAGTGCTGGCAGTTTAACAGGTGAAAATCCTAAGGCGTAATAACACTCCAAAAATAAGCAGGGCGTATTTTGGTTTTTATCAATTTTAAACTCAATAAAACATAATTCTGCAAATATTGTGTAAAAGGTTAAGCACTGCATTATTATACAGGATGTGAGCATTACAAATGGAGTTTTCTATGGAAAATTGGATTCGATGTTCGTATTCCAATCTTTGCCTTCAGTTTTCTCGGTTTCGTGATTTTGGAATACCACCTTTTTCAAATGTTACTCTAGAAATATTGGACGAATAAAAATATAGCGCTCCCGCTAATAAAAATGCGCATAGCCAAATTGACACAACGAAACGAGGAGATTGACATTAAACTTTGCGAAGAAATTTCGAAACATCCTTCCATGTACCGAATACCAAGGAACGAGTATTCCACACAAGATAGCTACACATGCTATCTGGCAACAAATCAATTGTATTATTATTTTATCATTCCTGACTAGATCTGTTAGTGTCCAGAAGTCCGGGAAGTATCGAAATGCTTTAAGGGTATCGGCCTTGTAAAAATTAACGGAAACTTAAATAACATAATTCGTAAATTTCTAAAAATTATTTGAAAAAGCAAAACTCCAAAAGATTTGGGATAAATCCGGTTCACCCGCTGATATGTTGGAGCTTTACCAACCGGATGGGTCTCAGCGATTCGATATTTATCATGAACGATGGCTATTAGCTGAAGCTATGAACTTCTTTCTGCCGTCCTGTGTCCGGAATGCTGACACGGGCCCAATTAGAGATCGTTCGTCAACGACAGCTCCTAAAAAACCTGCCAAGCTTGAGGAAGAATGACTGCCAGAAAAAAAACAAGGTTTACTTTTGTTACGAATTTGAAATTATTGAAATTTGGGCTGCAAATGGTGAGTCGCAAAGGAGCGTGCGTCCCCGCAACATAGCTCTGGTCTCACAAGTTCCTACCTCATGCTTCTACGGGTCTATAGATGACAAATACCGCCAGCTAAGGGTTGCGTACTTAGTTGGAAGTGCAGCCTGGGCACTGTTGTCCTTCTGACTTCAGCTAGATTGAGGAGGTGCGTGTCGAGCGGCTGAGTAAAAACGCTGTATTGCGTCAACTATACATTAGGTGGCAGTCGCACCAAGGCTATGTAGGCAGCGCGACCCGGGTAAGGAAGGTGCATGCTGAAATCTTACCCTACTACGAAAAATGGAAGTATGCTTTATACGGTATATAATTTCAGATCATCCATGGAGTTCACAAGTATTGTATAGTAATCTTAAATTATTTTGCCTTCGTGACAATGATAATGCAGGTCTGTCTACAATTGCAGCAGGACCACAACCAGCAGACATGCAGACAGTTCAGATATAATTTTTGTTATCAGTTTGTATTGTAACACCCTTTCGCAATATTTTTTATGCTATTTCAGCTTTACATTTATGCGGTTTTAGCCCATACTACAGTTTCTACTATATTTTTTTTCCTTCTTTATCCAAACAAATTTAATGATTTAAAAACTAAAATTGTTTATGATTCTTCATTTTCTATTGCACAGTTATAAAGAATTATCCATGGGCCTAGTAGGATTCAAGAGTTATCGGAGAATTCAAATTTTCTTCCTTTTTTTCTCTTTCTTTTTTTTTTGTGTGGATTTGTTAAGTTTCCCTTTTTGGGCAGTAATCATAATCATATGAAATTTATTTCGGCTTACTGTTAGCTTAAATTTCCTTTGCCATTCTGCAGCCTGCCCGGTGATAAACTTTCCTTCATTACATCACTTTAGAAATTTTCGACATTTCAGAGTTTATATCTTCTTACTTCGCAGCAGAAAAGGCAAATAGCTGCATTTTATTTTAATATGTATATTATTTAGTATCTTATTACAACATCTTGTTATTTTCATCATAAAGGGTGATACGGTCAAAATTTGGTCAAGGGAAAACGCGTGTAAATCGGTGAAATCGTTTATTTAAAAAATCAAATTAAATTTCTTTTTCAAGTTCAATTAGTATAAAATTCAGGAAAAATATTCAGTTAGGCTTCCGCTTTTCCAAATCCGAATTGCCGGGCCTTACGCTTGACCCCTGCCATCAGATTTTGTACAGCCACCTTGTCCACCTTCTTCGCCGCAGAAAGCCAGTTTGCCTTGAACTGCTGCTCGTCCTTAGCAGTTTTTTTGGTCTTCTTTAGGTTCCGCTTGACAATAGCCCAGTATTTCTCAATTGGGCGGAGCTCTGGCGTGTTGGGAGGGTTCTTGTCCTTGGGAACCACCTGCACGTTGTTGGCGGCGTACCACTCCATGGCCTTTTTACCGTAATGGCAAGATGCCAAATCCGGCCAAAACAGTACGGAACAACCGTGTTTCTTCAGGAAAGGCAGCAGACGTTTATTCAAACACTCTTTCACGTAAATTTCTTGGTTGACAGTCCCGGAAGCTATGAAAATGCTGCTTTTCAAGCCACAGGTACAGATGGCTTGCCAAACCAGATATTTCTTTGCGAACTTTGACAGTTTCGTGTGCTTGAAAATATCTGCTACCTTTCCCTTCCTTTTGCCGTATAAAACTCCTGTCCCGGAAGCTGCTTGTAGTCGGCTTTGACGTAGGTTTCGTCGTCCATTACCACGCAGTCAAACTTCGTCAGCATCGTCGTGTACAGCCTCCGGGATCGCGCTTCGGCCGTCGTATTTTGTTTATCATCGCGATTTGGAGTCACTACCTTCTTGTAAGTCGATAGTCCGGCTCGTTTTTTGGCTCGATGCACGGTTGTAGACGATACACCCAGCTTATTTGCGGCATCTCGGAGAGATAGGTTAGGGTTTCGCTTGAAACTACCGGCAACTCTCTTTGTCGTCTCAGCGGCTTCCGGTTTTCGATTTCCCCCCGATCCAGACTTCCTGGCTGTCGACAAACGTTCCCCAAACACTTTAATTACATTTGTAAAGGGTTTATTTGGCAACTTTTAGCGATTTTGCCAACTTTGCGTGCGAGTAGCTCGGATTTTCGCGATGCGCGAGCAAAATTTTGATACGCTGCTCTTCTTGCTTGGACGGCATTTTGACAACTGAAGAGTGAAATCCAAAATCAAAATAGGAACAACATTCTACACACACACCTTCAAAATGAGGGGTGTTCAGGTTTTTTAAATGCAAAATTGAAAGAAATACGTCAAGTTGATATTGACCAAATTTTGACCGTATCGCCCTTTATCATCACTGCATATTTTTATAATCATAATAAAATTATTAATTAAAAAAATAAAAAATAATAATTGATGAAAATTAATACTTCAAGGTTACAGGAAATTGAGTCCAGATAGTACAAATATTTTATTGCATTGTATCTTGAGGTGTTTTTCTTTTAATGTAGATCATTGAATATAAATAACATTATTGAATGCTCTTCAAATCTGCTGTTTATGTTTATCCATATGTCATGAATACATACATATTTTTTAATTTTTAATGTTTAATCAAATGTTTAATGTTTTATTTATTTGCAAAATGATCTTCACATTCCAGAGTAACATTCATCTGCCACTGATTGAGCTGTAAAGATGCAACAAGCTGCATATTATTATCATATGCCTATTAATAGAGGAAAGGCTTGTAAGATGGAACAGCGCCACTTTTGACATTCATAGCGACAACACGATCGCGCTGACAAGTGTTAACTTCATTTTTTTACTATTCTTCAATTTTCATTTGCTTTTGGAGTGAATACACTCATTCGATCTAGCTCTTCCAGGTTTCATTGTTCGAAAGTGGTGAAATAATTAAAATAGCAATTATTTCTTGTGCTTAATAAGTGGAAATTTCCCATCGATATCAAACGGGTAACATTTGTGTTGGCTAGCATTTTTGGTGTATTTTTATGATCCAAAGGCTTTTCCAAACAAATCGTAAAGTGAAACAATTTTTTTATGTTTGTAAGATGGAACACTGTTGAGCTTTTTCGATTGAACACATTTTTTTTTCGTTTTAAAACATATGAATGACATTTTTTATGTTTAAAAATGCCAAGGAATCAATGATAAATTGAAATATAACAATACAGTTTTTGAAATTGCAATTTTCGATGAGTTTCAAAAATTGGGCATAATTTTTATACTACAAATAATCAGTCCCGTGGGCAAACTTGGAGCCCTTTAGTTCCTCTTTCGAAAAATCCTCGAAAAAATAAAAAAAATCTACATATTAAGAGCAAAACACGAATCGTGTTCCATCTTACAAGCCTTTCCTATACTGTTTTAATTATTTCATCATATTTTTTTAAAATTACAGGATGACGAATTGCAACTATGAAATATTAATTAAATATTCTAGTATATTTCATTGCTCTTTTACATACAACATGAATTGAATATTATGATTATATATATATAATAAATACTGGGTTGGGAGGGAGCATCAGGGTATCATTCAAGCTGAAACTGAACGATGGTTTGATTGACTGCCTGAGTCTAGGAGGGAATAAAGGGCATCATTTTCTATATCCTACCGATTCGATTATGATGCTGCAAATTCTACTCCAACAGTTTCAGTGAGATTAACGCGCCCTTCTTAACAAGCCATCCTGTAGAAAGCTTAATAAGTATTGCGAATTGGTTTATTCGATTTGTTGGATCGTATCGTTGGAAGGAGATTCTCAATTTCCCGTGGATTTCGCGTGAGCGTCTCTGCTTACAGGTCCACCTCTCCGTTTTTGGCCCTTCATACAGCGATATTGTGAATTCAGATCGGTGGCCCAATTTGATCTTGCTATTAAGTGGAGCTGCATCCAAGCCAAGGGCATGAAGGGATGGTGGCAACCATACATACATACATACAATTTGAAATTATTGAAATTTTAGAACGCTACAAATAACTTTCACAGTTTATGCGATACCATCAGCCGTACCAAGGTAGAACGGCAACTCGGACAAGCTTTTGGACGAAACATTATCTTCAGTGGCGTCATCCTGATCAAAACTCAAATCAAACAAGGAATTCAACAGTGGACGTAACTCAGTTTAAATTTACTAAACTTCACGGTGAGCAGGACCAAAAATTGCACCAAATGCCGTTCACGCAAGGTACGCAGTTTTACATGGACATTATTGAACAAGGAAACGAGGCATTGAAAAATCTAGAAGGAACATTTAAATTGTTAAAGGAAGAGAAATGTGGAGAAATGTGGAGAAACGTCAAACGGAAAATTTCCCAACTCAAATCTCAAGACAAATCCCGTTTCAAAATCCTCGCATTTGCCTGAACTGTAGACCAGCCTTAAGCTGGAATTTCGCACCGGGCAATGAAGTTAAGTTTTTTTTGTGCCCAGCCTACACACGTTCATGTTTTCGTACACTGAAAATATTTTTCCGTAAATTAGATTTTACTCGTTTAGTAAACAAGGATTTTGTACAAATGTCAAAGGACAAATGTCTCGTAAATGGTATGAAACATTCCTATTGCTTGTCATCTGGTGAAATGCTATAATTACACCGGTTTTTCCAATGCTCGAAATTAATTTCACCCAAAAGTTGAAAATGTAGCAAAAAATGCAATTGCAGTTTTTGCAATCATATCTTGAGAAATCCGCATGATTCTGAAAAGGAAATTTTGCCCATTATGATCCACAATAGTTTTTATGGTATAAACAAAGTCATGCAAGTGTGTGCAAGCGGTTATCGCTGTGTGCCTAATGCCTCGACAGTCGCAGCAACCGTTGGGTTTTTGTTCAACCGTCAACAACTTCTCAATATGGGTGAGACAATGGCACAGAACGCCGCTACGCCATATGCCACTGTTGCTATTCCGCTGTCAAGTGTTCTATTTTATTTTCACTCGTCATCACCCTCCTATTGCCCTCTCATCAAGTCATCATGCGTTTTATGAAATAAACGAAGCCATGTAAGTGTGTGCGACTGACATTTGTTTCATTGTTGTAACGTTGAGTGCCTCGACAACCGAAGCAACTGTAGGGCTTTTATTCCGTTCACCTCAACTTATTGTGGTGACTGGGTGGTTACAATGAAGAGCCGTCATGCTGACGGACGCGGTTCGACTCTTAGTTGCAGATCGAAATCTTTTTTTTGTGAGCCATTGAATTTACTACTACTAATCAACTGCACAACCTCACGCATACATTGAATTTTTTTCTAATCGAATTGATGTGTTGCTTTTCTGCCCACGACCAATGTTGCATTTTTTCTCCAAATTGCGATCCATTACGAGAAATGAAACCAAATCATGCGAAATTGCATTACAATCTTGCTTTTTTATTTTGAGTGCATATATTCCTTTGTGAACTTTGACAGTTTAATGTGCTTGAAAATATCTGCCACCTTTCCCCGTCCGGTTGTCGTATAAAATTCCTGTCCAGAAAGCTGTTTGAAGTTTGCCTTGACGTAAGTGTCATCGTCCTGTAACACGCAATCAAACTTCGTCAGTGTACAACTTTCGCGATCGTGCTTTGGCCTACGATCTATAGCCGAAAATTTTGATGCGTTGCTACTTTTCCTTTGATGACATTTTGATAACTGAAGTGCTAATCTCAAAATCAAAATAGAGGCATGAGGCTCCACGCACACATCTTCAAAATTGTACAAAATTTTTTAATGCACGATGAAAGGAAATGCGTCAAGTTTAAGTCGACCAAATTTTGATCGAAACACCCTTAAGTAAAGCCAATGGTATGCTGGGCTTCATTAAGAGGTTCAGCCCCAACTTTCAAGACCCATGCAAGTCAAGACCCATGAAGGATTATACATTATATATGTAAGGCCAATTTTGAATTACTGCAACCTATTTAGGAATCCGTACTGTACCATACATGAAAAACGCATAGAATCCGTTCAAAAACGAATTCTTTTTATGCCCTAAGGAAATTGAATTCTACTGTATTTGCATTTCCATCATATGAATCGTGCAGCATGCCTATCAATTTACAGACACTCTAAGAACGCCGCGAATTTGCAATACTTTTCTACACCACTGACATTTTTTCACATCGTATAAAATCAGAAGTTCTACTCTCGCAATTGAATTTTTGTACTCCCAGCCAGCATTTTAGAACATGGAAATTATTCTTAGAAAAATCATACAGAACAAATGATGCAAAAAATGGTCCCATCAATCGAATGATGCGCCAATATAATCATTGCGAAATTATGGGCTTATCTTTGTCTCAAGACTCTTGAAGACAATAAAAATAATGCATTGTAAATCCTAGAGGGTTTGAGCTGTTTAGTGGAATACTTACAAGCGTATCTGTCGAAGATAAGCAAAGGTAGTTGGAATTAAATGGAGATTACTAATTTTTCTTCTAACTTATAGTTAAATGCATTGTTTGTAATCTACTTTGCTTGATGAAGTAAAGAAAGAAATAAATAAATAAATATCCGACGTCACTGCTTCATTGCAGGCTAGGAAAAGCTCAGATGATGCCGTCCACCTTCTTCCCACTGTGTAGAGCCTGTTTCATTTCGCGTTCGTTCGGGTATTTCACCGTTTCAGTTTTTACTTCTCTTTAACCGGATTATCGCGAAAACTCTTCTGTGCACCCAATGCACTACGTAATTCGTTTAATAACTTTCGAATTGTCACCAAAATGTTGTGATCATTCGGATATAAAATCAGAAACGGGTGTATTCGCCAAATACTTGTATTGTTCTCCATTTCTTTTAATGACATTTCTTCTCTCTCCTATTGGATGGGGCAGTGTTACCAAATAGTAACATCACACCGTTGGCATTACCGTCAAGATCGCAATGGTTCGTATTTAAATGTACAGAAATGTTGTTTTATTAACCGGTTCGTGATTAGATGGTAAATGAGCGTTTGAAGAAGAATGATATGACATGAGGTGATGATGTCTCATGCCCCTTACCCAAGATTTCTTCGACACCTAAGGGATAATATAATGTATCAGAAAAACCAAATTAATCTGAAGATGCGGCAACACTGGTGTCACCCTTTTTCACAGTTTTTACGAATCTCGTAGATTTGGAAGTGGTTCCGACATAACCGGCAGAGTGACAATTCATTGACAACTTAGTCGATAGTGTCGATAACATCAAACAATTCATTTAAAGTTTTACCTAGTCTTCTGGCGAAAGATATTTACCACCCGACTGTGCTTTGTTTCGTAGTCTGCATTTATATACCGGAAAATTTGTTGTTTATATTTGGAATGTTTCACAGCTGCGATTGTTTCTTCTTGTTTTGAAAACACGATGCATGCTAAAATTGCTGTGAATTGGCAAATATTTAATTCTTCCATGTTGCGCGAAAGGAGTCTAAGGTTCAGATATTAGAGGACTTTTACGAGATAAATTCACAAGATAAGTTTCTCCATTAGATTTATTAGAGTTTTCAATTTTATTAAATACTGTCATGTCGTATATTACATATGTCACCGTTATTAGACATTGTTATCTACACCTACATCTTGCAGTCAATCCGACGATGGATGGTGACAATTTTCCACCCCCAAACACCCCCCGAACATTACCTACAACTGCGAACAACTCAATTTAAACGTAGAATTCTTGCACGCAGAAAACAAAGCAAGGCTAAAACACAAACAGAAACAGCATGTCAACTTCCTTCAGGTTATAGATATGATTTGCCGTGCCAAAGACTTGCACCGAGAGATTGCCATTGTGCCGCATATTGCCGGGTGAATGCCGGTATCATCGGTCCGGGAGCATATGTGTACACATTGTTGAACTTGTTTGCTCGTTTCGACGTCTATGATGCCGGCTGGAAAGACACATGATACATGATTGTAGTAGAGTACAACTACTGACTTTTAGGCTCCGACACATTTAATCGTTTCCGTTCGACATTCACAATTTAAAGCGGAAAATTATCTTGATACTTACGAGCTATGAACGACAATGGAAATGAACATTTCTTTCAGCTGTAAGTTATGACACAGCTTGTTGAACAGAACATGTGACATATTTGATTTCCAATTTGAAATAAGTTAAGTAGCTCAAATGTGAACAATAGTGTCTAGCCTAATAATCGCAAATCTTTCGTTATGGCATTTTATTACCAAACTGCATTCGAATTATTCATTCAAAACTGCAAGTGACCTGTAGCACAGGGAGGGCTTCCGTTCTTGCCACAGTTCATATGGCGTTTTGCCCGCGGTCGTTGATGGTAGCATATTCGACTGTTGCTATGGCCTTTTCCCCAAAGTTCTTGAAGTTCACCAAGTTAGCTGTTGCTATGCCCTTTTCCCCAAAACTATTGTTTCACTTATTCAGCAGCGCATCATGTTACAGGGATCGATTCTTCCTCTCCACCCTATTGCTGTGGGCTTTACGCTATTGTTTGCTGAAGTAAGATTTCATTGTCTGCCATATACTTCGTCAACTTGCCACTTCTCTTCTCCATCGTATGCACCCAGAATCTTCGGTTTCCGACCAAATTGGTTGCCAACCAGAGTAACGTACTTCTGGATCTTCTTGTATACCTCCGTTTTCAAAAGCACTGTGTAGCAAGAATAATCGGTGTGCTAACTCTGAACGGATCGGCCAAGCCTGTGACTAGATCTCCTACTGCTTTGCTCGTGCTTTCCGATGCTTTGTGAAATGAGACCCGCATTATCTTTCCCTCGCAACACGTTCCGCAAACCGTTTGCACCCCTCAATCCTGCATAGAAAATTCCGGCGATGCCACAAATGAACTCACAAACGGCTTGGGATGATTCTCTGTTGACAGCAACATTTATTCCGGGTCAAGATGACAACGCCGCTCCCCAAAGACGTACACGATTCCCTACTTCTGAATATGACAGGACTCCCGAGCAAAGGATTATACCAAGTTGATAACAAGTTCTATTACCAAGTTATCATTTTTTGATCACTAAATATGTTATCATTCAGGCTGAATAAACAGCCAAAATAACAGAATGAATAACAAAAAAATACTCGTTAAATATCATAATAATAACTTATTTTGTTATCACTGCGAACAGCTTGATAACAAATCCTGTTTTGTAAGCAAAATTATTGAAATAGTATCAAATTATGTTATCAATTTGAAATCAAATTCTCACGCTAATAACTGAAAAAAAATTTTTGATTAAAGCAAAAATTTTTGTTCAAATATGCTGGAAATATTTATAGTTTTACAATTCAACATTTAACGTGTATAAAAAAAAGTGTGTTGAAAATGATAACATATGTTACAAAATTTGCCAAGAGTGATAACTAAATTTGTTATACGATTACAGCGGAAATTGAAACGATAACTGAGATAACAGAACTTGTTACTTATGTGATATCAGCTTGTTATTTTCCTTTGCTAGGGCTGTGTGTCGTCACTGTTCGACTATGTCCTTCGTCAGTGAACTTGCTCACTGATACCTGGTTCCCAGTTAAATCCGGAACATGGCACATGTGAGAAAGCTTGATCCATACGGATTTACCTTGATCGTTCAGTTCATTAAATGCTCCAACTCTGATCCCGTTGGTCTTCACATTCTTCCCGTCCGTTACCGAACTACTCTCATTATGGGACGTGTCCAAGGATTCAGCTACCCTAGTAAAGGAAAATAACAAGCTGATATCATATAAGTAACAAGTTCTGTTATCACAATTATCGTTTTGTTTTCCGCTGTTATCACATAACAAATTTAGTTATCACTATTGGCAAATTTTGTTATCATTTGTTATCATTTTGAACACACTATTTATTATGAATGTTTTTAGTTGAATTGTAAAACTATGAATATTTCCATCATATTTGAACAAGAAATTTCGACATTTTTTTTATTTAAAATATTTTTTCCAGTTGAGCATGAGAATTGAATTTCAAATTGATAACAGACTTTGATACTATTTCAATAAATTGTTATCAAGTTGTTCGCACTGATAACAAAATAAGTTATTACTATGATATTCAACGAGTATTTTTTTGTTATTCATTCTGTTATTTTGGCTGTTTATTCAGCCTGAATGCTAACATATTCAGTGATCAAAAATGATAACCTGGTAATAGAACTTGTTATCAATTTGGTATAATCCTTTGCTCGGGTAGACACCCTTCGTCGCTCGTCACCAACTTCACCTTCTGCTTGGGTATCTTCTGGTCAACCATCTCGCGTTCCTTAGCCGGTTTCTCACGACGATAGCGTCTTTCTTTCTAGCAGAAAAGAAGGTATCGAAAATAAACTAACCATATACACTTGCGTTGTACGCGTGTATTTATGATGGTTTCAATATGATCATCATAGCATGCAGTGCGTTTGCCTGTCATTTTTCGTTTGTTTACTTGATTGCACGGTTTAAATTCTTCGTTTTCAAAATGTCATACATTGAAAAAGACGTGAAAATTAGATTTTGACACGTGGCTACGTGAAATGGGTGTAACTATGCGATAATTGGCGGGGCGCTTTGAAATTCATCATGCGAGTGTAAAATGCACCAGAACCAAGTTTGGAGAACACTGTTCTTTGAATGAATGGCCAGGAAGAGGCAGAAAACTCTGATCTTTCAACCCTACTCTAGATCAGACAGTTTAAGCTTTAATTCGGATTAACAAATCAATGTCGATACGTGATTTGGCCAATAAAACGGAAGTGAAGACCTACAAGAAGCAGAAAATCGACATACAAAGTGCGGAACAGAAGCAACGCACAGCAACACGAGGGCCAGAAAGAAATTGTATTCGCGAGTTTTGAAGTGACCAGGTGCATTTAATTTGATGTTGTCGTCCATCCTATGTCGAAATGAACTCAAAAACCCTTCCAGGTCCTCAATATCGCACTGCCATCTTAGGGGAAGATGTAAACTATACAGACAGGTCAATTCAAGAAGAGAAGTTTGATAGAAAAGTGCTGTTATGGCAAGCAATATGTTCCTGAAGTCTACCATTGTTTACACCACCGGAACAATAAATTCTATCGATCTGAGTATCTGCAGAAGAGCTTGCTGGCTTTATATCAGAAGCAATAGATGGGTACTGTTTTTGACGGATTTTTTGAGAAAGGCATCAATTCGCTAAATTGGCCTCAACTTCGGCTCATCACACCCTATTGGGCAATTGTGAAGAGGATCTTCAAGAAAACTGGTAAAGCAACTGAAAATGATTTCCAAAAAATGGTGTGAAACACTTGTCCGGAAATTGATGAAATATGTTCGGTTAAAAATTCGTAAATGCGTGAAAGAATAATATTACATCCATCCGATCCTCACAATCTTTAAGTTGTATACCGTACAATAAGGAATCATCCATTTGTTCTAATAAAACATCATTTTTGCATGTTTCAAAAGAAGAATATGTGGATAACTTATTTTAGGTACAGTCCTTAATGATCACTTTAAAAAAGGATAGATGGAAAAAAAGAACGAACAAAGATGTTTCGACCAACCAAACTGCATTTTATTTACATTAATTGTTATGATATATATTTCCGTGCGAGGAGTAACGATTATGATGTAGAAGTGTATTTTATTCATTAACAAATCAAAAACTTAACAAAATACTTCTAACGATGTTAGCCGGCAGTTAACCGGTACTTTGACGATAGGTGAAAAACGAAGTTTCTTCAGTTCCTGGTCGCTTTTTGATCAAATACTCTCCTCTTCGAATTGGTCAAGAACTTCTCGACTGGGTGGAGCTGGGGCACGTCGGGAGGGTTGGCATACTTTTGCACGTTCCCGCTTCGCTGGGAAGATCTCTTTGGCCAGAACGCGACGCGACTTGACCGACGCTTCCGCATGTGGATATCGATTTTAGCCAAATACCTTTTGACCGTTTGGCCAGTCGCACTGACCACCCGGCCCCACGCACAGAAAAAGTGCCGACCTTATCTTTCGTCTTCCGTTTGAGTTTCCGTTGTATCCTAAGGCCGGAACCAGGCTTCCGCTCGATGGACTCTCCCTTCTCCAGAAGTGCCAGAATCGTGTAGGTGTTTCCACGATCATATCCGGCCAAAACGAAGTGAGCCATGATGGCTGACTTTTTTAGGCCCGGATGGAGCAGACGGTACGGACAAACCATAGATCGAAGTTGTTTCACTGTTCTCGCCATAACTGCCGTAAACAAACTGACGGAGCTGCCAAATGTTCACAGTACATAGGTAACCAGTATATATTTACTACTGATTGGTGAACCGACCACCAGGTGGCAGGGTAATCGCATACGTTAGCTTTCCAGACGGTGTTTCCACAGTTTTGCTTCCAGTTCACAGCAGATTCTCCTCGAGATGGTCTCCCAGTACGATTACTAGCCGTCCGTTGTATTCCGGCATCATAATGGAAAACGGCATAACAACGATGAGATGTTCCTAAGCTCCTTCCCTCTGCCGTCTGTCGATGGGGGAAGGACAGTCACCTCATTCACATCCTTCGCGATCTAGGTAGCAGCTGGTTCTTCCTGCTTCAGTGACTCCGCAATCATTTAGCGCAAACTCCATCCGGAACTTTAATACCGGGTGACTACTGTACGGATGTCTTCAGTTCGCTCAACTCGAGAATAAAACTTCAAACCAATCTTGAGAGTTTCACTTTTTCGTAGTCTTCTGGGCCTGATGGTTATGTGAAATCTTCAGAAGGAACAACACTTCAGTTTAACTGTTTATTAACGGATAAAACAGAATCTTTTGTCATAATCGCATAGACTACCACAAGCTGTGAGAAGGTTAACTTCCAATTATTTGCCTCCATTTTGTTTCCTCTGTTCGGGACATAAACCACTGCGACCCGTATCCCTTGTTTAGTGCATGTCGAGTTACTTCATCACTATTGAGAAATGATGAAGTATTCGGTGTTGTTACAGTTGTCATTGTTTGTTGTTGGCAATGAATTAAGTTCTATTGAAAGTTTCCGCTATTTAAACCGTATCCTATTATCACCCGTTTTAGGCAGTATTGGGAGAGGGACAAATCGCTAGAACTAGAAACAAGCAATAGGTAGTATAAGAGTCCGATCGGTTGCATTACCTTTTGTCAGTCAGGGGATTTCCCTTGCCTATCCTGCATGAGGTAGTATGACAAAGAGTTATGTGCCTGATCGTATACTACCGTTCAAATGCCCTCCGCTCGTTTTCAATCTTGTATCTTTAAATTTCAAAGCCTGTCGTTACTCTATACGGAACTATCAATACACTTTCTCTTCATGTTTATTTGTTCTAGCAATAAAATTACTGTCCGCTCCTAGCGCTTCGCATGGAGATGAGAAATTATCTGCTTCTGCTAACTTCATCAAAGATCGTTACTTCCGCGCTGGAGAGAATACAAAAATAACAATCAAAAGTGTTAAATAGTGATGTTTTGAATATTTTATTATACAGACACCGATAATGTGGCAACAATAAGATATTATCGTTCTGATCTGAACACTCAACATCACAATATCCTTTTCAAACATCAACACCGATCTTAATTCAGGACCACAAAACCAAAAACCAAAACAGGCCACAGACCACAGTTTTAAAATAGTAAATTTTAATGATACTTCTGATCTTTAATCACGGAAGCTTAAAAAGAATTTCATTTTAAATTAACAGAAAACAGACTACTAATCACTAACATCGAAAGAAATCAAGTGATGATATGATACATATGGTTTTGTTATAAAAGTATATTGTTCGGAATATTGCATTGCACAATCAAAATGGCTTTCACTTAGAAGTAGACCTACGTCATCATTTTGGCTGTACCTTGTAATTTTTTTTGCATTTACTTTGGATTTCGATACAGTAGATCTGTCAATCATGCATGTACTCAGCAGAGAGCATGAATGCCAGTTTGTTTTTCAAAATGTCTATCGGGAACATTGAAAATATCTGTATTTGTCTCTATTGAGGGTTTTGACAAAAACTTACATAAGGAATATAGGCGAGGAAAGTTTTGATTTAAGAACAATGTAAGGAATGGTTTCGCAAAAATAAGGTAAACTCAGTCCCTGAAATACAGTGGTTTCAGGAGCCTTATTCATTTACATTTTCCAGTCTTTCAACTGTGCCAGAGTTTCTGGACAATTTCTTATATATTAAGAATTCTTGGATTTGTCAAATTTTTACATAGTCTTGAGGCCCATCTTATTTTGTAGCAATTAACGTTTGCATATAAAAAAATGGACTGATTTCAACGATTCTTCATGTGATTATCCTGCCACCATGTCGCCGATCGTAGCAACCTAGATGGGAACCAAAAAAAATGGCAGCGTAATCATTTACCCAAAATGGAGCGGCTGAAGGTGCTGCTGATTACATTTTTTCGGCACTCCGCGACGTCGTGTTTATAATGGATGACGAGACCTACTGGTCGCTAGACTTCAAATATATCTTTCATTCTCAATTCCCTCAATTTCTGTGGCTGACGATCAGTGAGAAAAGAATGTCAAAGTCACTTCTCTTTCCATCGTGGCTTGCGGTGAGCAAGGAGATATACAGTACGAAGTTCCTGCCGTAAGTTACCTCTTTCATTAAGAAGTACCATAGTTGCCTCTTTTATTAAGAAGTACCACACGAAGGAGAATGTGGCCTTTTAGGCGGACCTGGTATCAGCCCATTATGCCAAGTGTTCCATTGGAGGAGATGGTTCGGATGAACGTCCCAACGTTCATAATCGGCGACCGATAGAAAATGATTGGTTGGAACTCAAATTGAAGATCCACTCCAAAAATTTCGTTTCCAAAACGTTGAAGCGAAGAACGAGCTGCCAAATTTCATCTCTTTATCGCACATGGATAAGGTTTCGGTCCACTGGTCGAAGCATTTTAGTAGAAAGACCAATAAACGTTGTCTGTTACTTTGTTCCATTGAATTGTTTTTGTAGTTTTTTGGGCATCGCCATTCGAAATTGATCCTTCTTTTTAATGCATACGTTACGAAATTTTGAAGAGCACAGGAGTTTCTTTAAATTTTGTAACATATTTAAGCCTTGGAACACCTTTTTGTTTTAATTCCCAGAACGATATCGAAGACTCCTTACCAATTTTTGAAAATATAAGACCATTCGATGCTTAGCTTTCGCTCGTTTACAAAACCTTCCTAACTATGCCTCGTTTTTTTTTCTTTTTAAGCTTATACAGTATGTAAAAAAAGTTTATCCACCCCTACCGCCAAATAGCAATTTTCCTGTTTTGCGGTTGAAAAGTGATCTTTTTATGATGTATTCAGTTTTTTTTAACTTATTTATTTTCCGTCGGCCTATTTCCTCACATGGTGACAATCACCGAATATTCAGTTTTATGTGCTTATCATTTTGTCATCGAATTTACATGACATTTTTTTTCCTTTAGAGAGCTATGGTGCGACCAATGAAACGACAGAAAAAGTACGCAAAAAAGTATATCCTCTTGAATATAGTTCATAACATTTTGGAGTGTATTACGCGGTACCTGACACTTTATCGAATGTAAACATTGCAAACACCGCATATTCCGTTGATAGCTAGATTCGTAAATCAAAATTTAAATTATTTCGCTTGTAAATGCCTAAAAACACACAAATTTTGTTAAGTGTCCGAAATTTCATAAAAGAACATGACAAGTCCGTTAAAAACTATAGTACTTAAAAAGCCATGGGTCTCCGCGAAAAACATTTTAAAAAACGGCTTAAATGGCACATTTTATAGACAATTGATGACTGAAAGAAGATCATATAGTTAAATGCGACTAAAATAATGCTATTTGGGTCTGATGGCAGAAGACCGGTGAAAATTTGGAAAATGAGTGTATAAGGCCGACAGTAAAACATGGTGGTGGTAAATTCTTGCAACATCATTGATTGTCAAATTACTCAGCCAGATTTTTCATTGTCTATGCAAGTAGGGTCATGATTTGATTTTTGATGGTCTGGTGTTGAAGAGTTTGAATTCCTTGACGGAATAATGGTAAATAAAGGAAGTTTATCTGGACATATTAAAGCGAAAACTTCCAACAACCGTCCGAAATCTGAAAATGGGCTGAAGATACACATTCCAGCAAGATAATCAGATGCTTTGGGTCATGCGTCAAAACTATCGGTATCGCAATGGTTCAACGAACTAAAAATCAACATTTGAGAGTGGCCAGCACAGTCACCTGACCTTAACCCAATAGAACATCTGTGGTCTATTTTGAAAATTCAGGTTCAAGAACAATATCCCACAAGCATTCAGAATCAATGCCGCGAAGATGCCAAGCTGTTATTGAAGCCAAGGGTGTTCACACAAAATATTGAACAATGTTATATAAGTATTTAGTTATAAGTGGAAAAACTGCGTATTTTTTCCACCGTTTTATTGATCATGCCATAGTTTTCAGAGGATGAAAAATATGTGAATTTGATGGCAAAATGATAAGCACTTATAATTGAATAAATCATAAAACAAAATTCATAGAAACAACTTACTTTCAACTGAATGACAAGATAATTGGTGAATTGGTGATAGGGTGGATAATAACTTGATTTTTTCCAAGTTTGAAGTTGATTTAGTTAAAGGTTTTTCGCATTCCTATGATATTGTTTAAGTAACGTATTAAATAGTTTACTCAATACATTCCTAAAAATGGCAAAACTGTAAACAGATGTCGAAAAGCGCAAAGTACCATTCAAAATCCGCAATTCACAAGAAAATGGTCTTTGAATATCAGACTTCTAATGAAAATTGCTTCCATACTTTTAATCTTCTTTTTTTTAATATTATTGAACTTCTGATGAATTCCGCAGAACTTTTAAAATATAAACGGATTTTGTTTTATATTACTTAATTTTTTATGTTCGTATAAATCATTGAAAGCTTTTTAAAAATAATATTCGATCCGCAACATTCAAACAAATCTGTAAGTTTCCTGAATTTCTATAGGAGTAGGATAAATAGATTTGAAGCAAATTCGTTGGCATTTTTAAAAAACAAATAAACTGTAAACGTAGTTTTGCGAACAATATTCTCTGCGTAACTGAATAATTTTCAAGTTATCAGTCCGCTATCAATAGAAGCGTAAGGAAAGCTCAAAAACATTTCACATTGTTAAAATTTTTAACATGTGTGGTGAATTGTACATCAATGGTCATGATAATATGCATTTTTAATTTACCTGATACATGAACAATAAGATTCATTGTCGGAACTAGTTTTAATATTATTTTAAATTATTATATTGCAATTGTATGATTATTTTTACCCGGGTAGCTCGTTGTCTTGTTTTTGTACAATACACAAATGTTCTTTCCATGTCAACAGATGCTTCGTACAGCTACACGTGTGTCACTAAATACGAAGATAGCTTCATTAATAGTACACATCAGTTCTCTGCATAAAACAACAATTTGTCAACTTCGTATAAACTAAATTTAATGATCAGCGTTGAACAGTGGAATCTTAAAGAAATTAAGCCAGTTCCTTCAAAACTTTGTGATTTTACATGTACTAGGGAAAAAAACCATCAAATCAGAAACATCACATCGACTTATCATGGTATAAACATGAAACATCAAACTAACCTCAACCGGCCAAAAGATGAGAACGGCGAAACCATTCGCCATTCAATTCGTTTTCTGTGATATTGCTCGATGCTATCTACTGTCATCACAGCGAAAAATTCCATCACCAGCCAATCGTAAATTTTAAGCACCAGCAATCAAATCTGATTGCCGATTCGTATCAAACTTCTCCCACGCCTGACCCCATCATCACAATCGATTTAGCCAAATTCTGATTATTATCCTTTTTTTTCTCTCTCTCTCTCTCTCTTTCTCCATCTCATCACAGGGCCTGGTGATAGCAATGCTGGTGTCGTGTAACTGCAAAATCCTGAAGCTTTACTCGGCCCCACGCAGCCAGAAGTCCCGCCGGGGAACGTACCGCAGCCTGAAGGATGGCGAGGGTGGCCGCTACGGAATCCTGTCGGTAACCAATCCGAACTACGAGGACATCCGCCTCCAGCGCCTCTTCCACCGGTGGTGCAACAACAGCAACAGGCGGCAGCATTCAATGCCTTCGTCAACGTTCCGGACGCGGAGGAATCGTCACCAGCTCACAGCTACGTCAAGATGGCCTACCGGGAGCGTCACTTTGTCGAGCGGACCGACGTGGTCGTCCCGTCGGCCCTGGACTGTGTCCTTCAGCGGGGAACTGTCCACCTCGTTGGCGATCGAGGAAATCCCGCGCAGTCCTCTGCCGACTTCGGTGTGAAACCTGCACCGGCGGGCGGGGGTGGCTAAAGATTCAAAAGTATTGCTGGTAGCAATGCATGTGGATGTGTGTGTAGAGACAATAAATGTGCGGCGAAGGAACGGATTTTCTGAACGGAGACCAGTACTACTACAGCTACTATATCACTACTGTAGCGAGCATATCTAGGTCATATCAGAGGAAAATATCAAATTTATTGTAAATCAAAGATGTGTGTGTGTATTTTAGACAAAGCAAAAGCTATATGCAAGTTTATAGGAGCAAGTTTTAACGGCACTGTATATAGGGTTGGTTTGACAAAAGTGGGAATCGGGGGATTGAAGGATGCATCGGGACAATTCTGTCCGTTTGTTGAGTATAAATAGGTTGGCAGTACAATGTTGCACCAGAGGTTTATAGTGTAATAAAAGATTACTTGACGATTACGTAGCGTGTTTAAAGTTTTTATTCTTGAGAAACTAAAAAGAAATGATCGGCTCGCTTCCGGCTAAAGTCGACATACAGAGTACAAAGTCTCAAGTAGAAAGAAATATCTTGAATCAATAAATTACCAGCTGGAAAGATACATTTTCAGCCTAAGTTGGAAGTTTTGGAGCAAAATTGTCTTCTACACAGTTGTTTATAATAATAAGGTACTTCTTTAAGTTTGAATGAAAACTAGGGTGGTTTTTATTTTCAGAGAAATCGAATATCTAGCTTTTTATTTGCAGCATATATTTTTCAGAAAAGTTGTAGAATTAATAATTTTAAGCCACCTCAATACCAAAAAAACTTTTCTGTACCTTTTGAAATGGCCGAACTGGAGCATTCTTTCCCTAAGCAGCTTAGGGTTACCCTGTAAAAACAAGTAATTTTGCTGTAACTTTTCATTCCATTTATTCTAGAACAATAGAAGTTACAACAAAAATCAAAGAAATATTGTTTTTGTTTGCCCCAACAAGAGAAATCAATCAGTGAGTCTCGTGAGCAAATTAACCAGTTGTGCACTTTATTTGAAATTGAAAAAATACATTGTACACTTTCTTCTCTTTTAGTTTTTAAGAAGCATAATTAGAGGGTGTACGGAATCAAATTGCGACACGCACAAATATTTGGCAAAATTCGCTCGTTCAACCAATGATCTTCAAACTTTCACTGAAACATGTTATAAATATTTTCCCATGTTTGTTTTATTCAATTTCAATTCCATATCCAAATGCACGAGCCTTCTTCTTTACACTACTCATAAGGTCCTGTACAACATTTGGACCAACTTTTTTGGGTAACAATCCATTTTTTCTTCATATCTTCCTCCGATTTCACTTCCTTAGGATGCTTCCGAAGTGCTTGCTGCATTATGGCCCAGTACTTTTCAATTGGCCACAGTTCCGGTGCGTTCGGGGGCTTGAGATTCCAAAACCTCTTTCGAGTAATGACACGAGGCTAAATCCGGCCAGAATATCGTAGGGCCATCGTGTGAACTCATAAGAGGAAGTGAGCACTTTTGGAGGCCTTATTTTGAGGTACACCTGCCCACTGACTGTTCCAGTTGTCACGAATGGGGTGCTCCCTAATTCTAATTCCACCTAAAATTTCAACAGAACATACCCAACGGGTAAAAAGTTACAGCCATTTAAAAGTGGTGCAATTTGGTTCCGTCCAACCTTTATCAATGAACTCGATATAAATTATCAAAAGAGCAATGGAATTCTACGTTCTGTGCAGCGAGCAAACGATCGACCATATGAAATTGCTGTGGCGTTGAAGTTGAAACAGTAATTTGTTCTCGATAGCCATTAGCATAAGTCATTTCAGCCTCTCCTCTCCCATCGTAGACCTCAGATATTTTTACAATCGTCAGAGGTCGATGGAAGCATGAGTATTAGTCGCGTAAGCAGTGTAAGCCAGTGTTGCCAGTTATGTCGGGTACGTTTTTCTCGGCAAACTTGGATTTTGAGTATAGCACGCGCAGTTCATTGCTCAGCTTCACTTGATCGAAAACCGGAAAACGACAGCAGAGTTCGTTGATGCGTTGTTTAAGGAAGTCCGTAGTATAGAGCTAAAACTTTGCACATTCGAGTAAACTTAAGTAGCTTTGCTTAGGTCAGCAAATCGAACATCTTCGATGATGCGATCTATCAGTGCCGTGTAAAGTCTACTGTACTGTATTTAGAATGATTGTCATTGCTGCTACAACCTACCAGCTCCACGCATGCTTCCCAACCATTAGCGAATTTGTGTTCATCTTTCAAGTCTTCGATGTTAGCACAAGTATTCCTGACGCTCTTACCGCATTCGATGTAATCGAGCTCTTTCAGCTGTAGTGTCTTGTACAGAATAATGCAAATACTATCTAAAAGAAAATTGTCTCCAGGTCCAGAATGAAACCGTGCAAACCTCGTGCTGGAGAAGCTCTCCCAATCAAGTGGCAATTTCTGAATGGTACGTGTCCACTATATTGATCATCCTGGAGTTGTACGCCCATAAAACTTTACATACATTTTGTATCTTTTTTGCATGAACTTTTTCAAATCGGAGTCTTGTTTTGGCCTTGTGTAAAAAATGAAGCCAATGAAGAACGTGTGGAGAAGAAATTTCTTGTCTTCAGATGGTTTGTACATGTGTGGAGTAGGATAAGTTTGAGAACATGTGCCTTGCAATGGATGAAACCAGCATTTGGAAAAGATTTCCTCACGATTGCTTGTGGTTCTCCTTTTTCGCCTGACATAACACGAGCTCCGTCTTAAATTTGTGCGAACAGCTTATTACGGGATACGTTGAATTTTGCAACAAGCTCATCACCTAGCCAGCAAGAGCTACGCCAGACTTATCACCCCTCACATCATTTGAGGAAACAAATCTTTCTACGGGAGTACTTGCATAAAAAAATAAACAAAAGAATAGTGGAAATCACTGGTGATATCCTTTTTGCTTATTCTTCCATTGACACACCCAGTTGGCATTGACAACACCTTCTTTTTAAGCATTATATGTATGTTTTTCTTATCATTACTACCCAATCCTTGAAACAGTAGCCTAACGTTGCGATTTCCTGGAAATGTTTCTTGTTTCGCTAACCATAACTGCAACGAATTCAGCCTTTTCCATTTCCTGCGTAATCTGCTCTGACATGACGGGACCAACTATCTCCACTAAATCATTTTGGATTGTTGCCAATGTTCCAGAAAACACTGCAGTAGCATTAATAAAATCTGAGAACGATAAATCCTTCGAGGTTAGAAAGTACACATGCCCTCATAATGTCCTCTAACGTTTGCATTAAAAAAAATGGACAAAAATTGACGATTTTCCACCGGTTTACCATCACCCGCACGGATGAAACTACCCATGCAGCATCAATCATAGTAACCCATGAATCAGCAGACAAAATTTGACAGCTCTATCAGTCGAACTCTAACCGTGATGGTAGAAACAGTGAAAAACTCCGTTCAGAAGTGTGCACGTTCAAAGAACGGCACCCCGCTTCGTCGAAAACGGACATCGTGCGGCACTTTGTCGACGCCGGATACGCCCGTTCCGGTATCTACAACATCTTGGCACTATTAGACAACAATCAAAGCATCGAAAAAAGTCCGAGCGACAAGAAGCTCCAAAGGATGCTGAAGAGGAAGACCGAGGGAATAGTGGCTACATCGCTGCGTTCGCTTGGCCTGGAGGTCGGTTCAACCGGCCAAACAGTGAAAAAAGTACCTGGCAAACATGAACATACATGAACATGAACATGTCAGGAAGCGGTCAGTGGTTTCGGAGCTGCAGGCAATGACGCAGCGGAAGCGGCTGAATAAGATGGTCAACTCGATTTTCCCGGCAAATTGCGACGTGGCGGTGGTGATGGACGACGAGACCTATCTCACCCTGGATGGCAACGACTGGCAGGGCACTTCGTAGAATTAGGTGCTTGCAATGGAAGAACAGTCGGTCTATCACAACAAGCTCGAAGAGTTTGGAAACAGCGCATAATAAGGATATTCCACGATTTTTTTTTTTGTTGGGGCGTAGAATCACTGCGTCCACTGAGTTGAACTTTGTGATATACCCCTGTTTACTATACTAATTCGAATCTTAAAGCTAGATCACCATTTGTCAAGTGACCAGCCTAAGACGCGTCTCCCAGTCAGGCAAAATTGAGTTTATAAAACCCACCACCTTACCAGGATTTGCAGTCCAAATTTCTTTAGGTTGCATATAGCCACTGTACAGAAATTTAAGTCTGCTCTTGTACACAACATCACAACTGCAAAGCAGATGTTCCGAGGTTTCACGTTCCATGTTACAGAAACGTCAGATATCATTCTGAACCTGGCCAATGTTCTTCAAATGATATCTACTCGGGCAATGTCCGGTTACTAGGTTCCAGTGTAGGTACAAAGAACTCTCTTCTTGAGCTCCAGAAGCTTTTTACTAATTGTAACATTTGGAATTATAAACCTTTTCGCCTGAGAACACTTTGTGGTGACCAACCAATTGGTCATCACCCTTTGCTCTTCCCAAGATTTTAATTCCATTTTTATGGCACAGTACCGCAGAGTGGTTCTGGGCCAATAAACTAGTGCATTTGAACCTTGTTTAGCAAGCTCGTCTGCCCTTTCATTGCCTTCAATGCCACAGTGTCCCGGAACCCAGAATAAATTTACCGAGTTCTCTTGGCAACACCTTTCGCAATGAAAGAATGCATTCCCAGACAAGTTTGGATGTACATTTATAATTACTTAACGCTTTGAGTGCCGCTTGGCTGTCTGTAAAAATACAAATATTTGCATATCTATATTTTCTCTCAGACAAACGTTAACACATTTATTATAGCAAAGATCTCCGCTTGGAAAACCGTTGGATAGTTTCCCATCGCCACTGACATTTCTACCCCAGGGCCGAAGATTCCTGCTCCCGTTTTTGTTCCAATTTTTGAGCCATCTGTGAAGAAATTTTATGGAGCCATGACGAACAGTGGGACCTCCGACTTCCCAATCTATACGTGACGTTTCATATATGTTGTAAGGGATGTCATGGTTTTCCTCAGGTTTCATCCAGTCTCCATTCATGTACATCACTGGCCCATTTTGAAAGCTTTGTGGAAATGCTCAGGTGACCGACTAAGTCACCAGACATGAAGAGTTTTCAACCGTTTAAGTCTAAGCATACTCTTTTCCGCTTCTAGTTGCACGTACACTCAGTAGCAAAAAAAAGCCGAGCAAAATTTTGCTTCAAAAAATACTATGTTCAACCTACTGTAACTTTGTCAATTATCAATATTTTTAGCTGAAAATTTCACCACACTATAAACAATGTATAGACCTATGTGGTCGAAATTTTATGTTGATCAGGCTTATAAATTTTAAGTTTTCATTACATATGTGAAAATACTGTATAACACTGTATACGTAGTTTTTTCAATCCAATTGGTGCTGTATGCCATATTTTGAAGTTCTTCGTGAGTTACACTAGTTATTTTGGATGTTTCAGGCGTAACAAATCGTGTGTCTTAATAAGATGAATTCACCTCGGCTTTTTTTGCACCGATATTTCAGCACGGTCAATATCGGGTGAAAAAT
>JASCZW010008623.1:0-48795 GCA_034211315.2 Aedes japonicus | reverse complement strand
ACCTATAGCAGCGAGGCTTTTGGGAAGAGTCGGGTGCTCAAATTTAGCAGCCCGATTGCAGCGCGTGAAGTGGTTGGTACACGGAGAAAAACAAATATACTAAACAGCATAAATTTACAAGTAAGCTGTTCATATTCGATCTACCCAGCCTGCATTAGAATGAAAAATCATAAAAATATATCAAATATACGCATTTCAACGCATACTTTAAATATATGCATTCCATATAATGCATAAATCAAATGTATGCATTGCAATGTATATTTTTTATAAGATTATGCATTCCAATTGATAAATTCAATAATAAAATAACGTCTCGACACAAATGCCACATAAATGGTACCCAAGTAACTATGAAGCTCTATAAAGATACATCAACCAGGCAATATATTATCGACATAAGTTTTTGCGTATAAGCAATCTAATCTTAATTGCGTCCTTGAAGTAGAACTGAAGTCTGAAAAGGGCCCTAATCCTGTCAAATTAAAAGCTAGCGCACATGTTTTATTGAAGGCCCGAAAGTAAGTATATTTAGGGTATAGTTACTTCTTTCAGCAGTTAGTAATTGCATTGCTTCTACCAGAAATGTTTTATTGCATTTTAAAAAGCATGTATAGAGCTCGGGGTATTTTGAAAAAGAAGCATCGAGAATGCAGTCAATTTTCTTCTAGAGCGAATTCATTTTTCTCTGTCACGTATTGTGGGGATATATTATTTTATTTTTATTTTATGGCATCTGCAGCGTAACAAATGATGGGATATATTTTTGATAGGCTCGCAATGTGTTTCCTGGCATCGGGATTCGAACCAAGGCTTCTCAATGACTGATCGATGAATGCCGGTTGTGTTAACGCTCTAGCCATAAGAGCAATGAATTATCTAAGACAACTGCATCATATTAAGGAAGCACACCCTAGACATACCCCTTTGTCGTTCCCATAAAAACATTCATGCAGCTATTTTTAGATTTTTCTTTGCTAAACCTGCCATTGAGACTGCGATACCTTAACCTTTTAATCAGTGCAAACATCAACCTGATACGAGCTACAACGAAATCATACCCACCGCCGTTCATCACAACAAGCCGACACAATTCTTGATACCCGGTGCAGGTTGAAACTGGATCATTAATGAAATGATATGAGAACAAAGATTGTTCCTCGTTGAAAAACATCTCCGTCCTCTGAATATAAGCAACCAGAAAAACCTGGCGGCTCCCTATAATGCATCCATACTTTTGCTGGAAATTTGAAAAATCAAACTTTCTGGTTAAGGAGAATGATGATGACGATTCTGAATCTGACAGGCAGCTCAGCTCGAGCATATGTTTCAGTCAAAGGAAATTGGAAACGTCATCCAGATGATATTGCACCAATGCTACTTTTAGCTAGCAATGAAGCATTTATTGAGACAATGCATTAATGGATCATTTAATGCGTATTTAACGTTAAGCTGTTCAGAAATATATAGTAATGCATCATAACATATTTAATGTATACAGGTAATGCTACATAGCATGGGAGTTGTTGAAAAAAATGTGATATGGTATTACTGTTGCTGATAGTCGGTCGAATTAGTGTTATGATATAATGCTTGTGGTTACTTGGGTAATGTGTCTTTAATAAATATTAATATTAATAAAAATTAAAAATAAAATACGAAAAAATATCCACTTCATTCACAATTGTGGACTACCTGACACTTTTTTGATGCACTTCGGATGTAAAACAAAGGAGTCTGTCCTCAAGAAGCTGCTGCTCTGAACTCTGATGTGCGAGCTTCAAACAACGAATGCGAACAGAGTCAGAGTGGTGCTCTGAGAAAAATTCTATCGTTATACCGACAACCAAATCATGGTCAAGGTGACAATTGCAGTTATAATGTGGTTACAATAACCATGAAAATAGACGAAATTCACCACGCCCATGGCATTCTTGACTGCTAGGATCATGGTAACGAGGACTATTCCGACATTATGGCAAATGTTGATCAACTATTTTTAATTGCGTATTTTTTACCATGATCATAGTCGGTTCAAAAATCACTATGCTGCAATAGTCATCCCACCCCCCAATAATGGTAAAATTGACCATCAAATTCTCTGTGGATTGAATGCGAAATACACGCGCTTTCAGGAGACAAAAGAAAATTACACTCCCGTTTGATTTTACTCAATTTTGTGTACACTATATACTATCTCTTTTTCTCTCACGGAAATGTTACTCAATTTCGTAAAAATGGATCTACTCAAAAATGTATCCCACTTTAGTTTTAAGATATCTGATGTATATAAAATGAAACTTGGCTCTGTAAAGTTGATCTGATTGAGCCTGTACAAATAAATGATTATAAAATAAATGATTACTTCTACCTCTCTACCGGTACGGAATAGGGTAACTAAATCTGATCACCGCTATAAGGAGCATCATTAGCGGTGCACGGTCGTTTGAAATTCCATTAATGGGTGAAAAACACCATTTTTCGCTAGAAGTGTTCTCCATTTAATGGGTAAATCGAGTTTACCCATTAATGGGTAAAAGCAGTGTATGTCACAAAAATGGGTATTTATTCACCCATTGCGAAGAAGCCAGGTTTTCCCATAATGGGTAAAAAATTACCCATTTTTTGCGTATAGATTTCGTGTAGCAGTTTGGTAGATTATAAGTTCATGGTTGTCATGGTGTTAAATGAATAAATGCAATAAATAAAAATGAAAAGTTGAAGGTACCGTTTATTCATGCCTTTTTTGATATACCTAATACTAACCTAAATACTTTGGAAATAAATCCTTCAAACATGTGCCGGCTGAGGTTCCCAAATGTTGATAGTGAAGTGTTGAGGTTATGTCCAAATTTGATGTGCTGATCCAAATCACCCAACGTATTTTCTTAGATGTATACACATCCATCAATTGGGTAGATGAATCTCTTACAATATTTAAAATAAATGAGCGTTTCAAATAAATAAGAATAATAATCCTTACCCTTTAGATTTCCGTATGAATTCAGCTCAACTTTTTCTAAGATCCTCCATGATCATGTTTCGTGTTTCAACCAACATTGAACATTATATTCACCCATTTCTTGTTATTGTATGAGGCTTCTTCTACTGCGTATTTTTTACCCATTGTCTGATTCAGAAATTTCATTTTATGAACAGATAGGAGAGCTCCACTTAAAATATGCGTTTTTCATCTATTAATGGTTTCGCAACAACCGTGTGGGGTATAGAACCCTGTTTAGCAGCGCTCTATCATCACTCACCACCGTACCGGTCGCTGCTAAACGCGCTCCCAAACTAGCAGCGAGGCTTTCAGGAAGAGTCGGTGCTCAAATTTAGCAGCCCGATTGCAGCGCATGAAGCAGTTGGTACACGGAGAAAAACAAATATACTAAAAAGCATAAATTCTATGCTAAAACCATATTCGATCTATCCAGTCATTAGAACAAAAAATCAGGTTTATACATTGATAATAATACATCAAATATACGCATTCCTATGCATATTTTAAATATATGCATTTCATATAATGCATAAATCAATATATGCATTGCAATGCATATTTTTATAAAATTATGCATTCCAATTGATAAATTCAATAAATGTATAAATTCATAATAAAAAACGTCTCGACACGAATGCCACATAAATGGTAAAGTGGACTACCCGGACACTTTTTAATGCACTTCGAATGTTAAACAAAGGAGTATGTCCTCAAGAAGCTGCTGCTCTTTGAACTCTGATGTGCGAGCTTCAAACGATGAATGCGAACAGGAGATCAAAAGAAAATTACACTTTCGTTTCATTTTACTCAATTTGTGAGTACAATTTTTCTCTCACGGAAATGCTAATCAATTTTCGTAAAAAGTGGATCTACTCAAAAATGTATCCCTTCAGTTTTAAGATAACTGATGTACACTAAGGTTTTTTACACGGTTTTTTTGCACGGTTTTTTTTGCACGGCTTTTTTGCACGGATTCGGAATTACGGTTTTTTTGCACGGTTTTTTCCAACCCGTGTAAAAAACCGTGCTGATTCCGAAAACCGTGTAAAAAACCGTGTAATTCCGAAATCCGTGTAAAAAAAACCGTGTTAATTCCGAAATCCGTGTAAAAAAAACTTTGATAACATGTTAAGTCTTTTGCAATGGAAAAAACTTAAAAGATTTTCTAAACGGTGGAATGGATAGCAAAACAACTTACAAGAGTCAAGCGAAGGCTCCAACGCCAGAACACAAAATAGGACCGGAGTGAATGTGTGTGGGGATAAGTGGGAATAATACAAGTACATTCATGATGGCATATCTCGAGACCCTTGATATCTGCAAAGGTGCGGTCTTGAGCAAAGTTGTTCAGAAGGTCAAGAGCATTCGAAAAGTGAAGCGCTTTGTTCGGAATTCCACCACTACGTGGCGCTAGTAAGCATACAAAATTGAGCATTTGCAACTTGTTCTGTTTCGAGATTCTGATAAGATGGATAGTTCTAATCATCGGCAAAGTTGTTCAGCAGATCAAGGGCATTCAAAAGATGGGCCGTTCTTCCACCGCTACGTGGCCCTAGTGAGCATGCAAAATTAAGCATTTCCAAATTGATTTACTTGTTCGGTGATGGGATAAGTATTTATGTATGAATATAGGTGTGTGTATGTATGGTCGTGTGTGTGTGTGAGTGTGTTTGTGTGTGTTTGAAAACCGCGTATATGTTTATGTCAAGGTGCGTATAAATGAACGTGGGAGTGTGTGTACGTGTGTATGATTTTACATGTGCTTATGTGAGTGTGTGTATGAAAATGCAAGTGTGTTTGTGTGCATGTAGTAATGTGTTTTAATAATATGCATGTATAAATGTGTAAATGTGTATGTATGCATGTGCGTATGCGTGTATGTAAGAATATACGTATGAATTTGTGTGTCCCTAGTAGCACACATGTTGCCATTTAGTTGAGAAAACATAAATGTGTCTTTGTTAGTCATAATCAAGTTGCTGCAACTAAATATGATCGTGATGTGCTGCTTGGGGTGTACGTATGTATGCATGTGTGTATGTATATATGTGCGCATATGTACATACAGATGCCGAAAAGCAGTGTGACGCGATCCTTTAAGGCTTTGAACCCAGATGCCGTACTATATAACTATATTTTTGCATTGATTTTACATAACCCATGTGCATGATTGTAACAACCATACATTTGAAGTTGATTTAACTAATGTATGTCTGAATCAACATCAGTAAAATATGGTGGATTCACCTATACAATGATTATATCGAAAATAAATATTGTTGATATTTTCACAGTTGACTTACATTTCCCGTAAATTCAACCATGATTATACCAACAATCAATATGTAACTAGCGATTTGAAATTGGTTCACTGTTGTAGAACCCCTTGGTCCGAATTACACCTTGAAGCCAGCACCTTGTTATACATATTTGCGCCTTTGTTTTGATTTGCTGTGTTATTTTGACAGAGTATTTGAGAGTGTGTTCATGTGAGTTCATTATAAGGGGTGCATTATTAAGCTTGGGACCGAGCTTGGGACGATGTTCTAGTACTGACTGAGCCAAGAAAAAAATCGTTTTTGTATGGGACCTACTGGTCTTAGAGTTAGTCTATGATTATACCTAGTTGAACTAATTGAATAACAATAGTTGGTTTCAATATGCTTGGGGTCAGTCCAATTTTTATTCTGAATAAGATTTTTGGTTTCGAAATCATTTGAATGAGAATGCAGGGCGTGAATCTAGTTTACATCCTGTATACATCATTTAAATTAGAAGATATTTTTTCGAATGTGAAAAATTAAAAACAGTACTGTTATTGAAAGCACACAACAAAATCATAATTTAATCCTCAATTAGGTAATGAATTTGAATTCATTACTAAAAAGAACTAAGTAAGCAGTAAGAACTTCATCCGATTTTCTTCTTGTAGATCGCCACGATAAACTTGAAAGTGATCTGAAACGAGCAGGTTGTTGTTTTTATTTTTTTGTAGAGCTGCTTCAGATATACACACTGGTTGGAATTATAACATTTTTGTTTTGATTTAACCCTATGACAGATGTGCATGAATGATCGCTCTTTTAACCATGAAGTATGGTTGATTCAATTCAAGAATTGCCTTGAACTAAACATATGTTGTAGTTGAAAGAAAAATCTTCGTGAATGCCCTTGACCTTCTGAACAATTTTGCCGACGACTAGAATTTTCCATCTTATCAGAATCTCGAAAAAAAAACAAGTTGAAAATACATTAATTGTTATGTTATATATTCTCCGTGCGAGGAGTAACGATTATGATGTAGAAGGAGATGTTCGCTCATCACCATGAGGCACCAAGAGTGAACAACAATGTTTTTTGGCTAGAATGAAAGATATGAAGAGAAAGTTTTGATAGTTCCGCTAGTGTGCGGCAGGTTGCCTGTTGAAGTGGCGGACTTAGTCCGTGCTTCGACCTACCCCGCAGTGGGATGTTAGGCAAAAATGTCATTGGTTCGAGTACCACTGTACACATGCCCTTTTCGCTCAATTTTCCTAAAACATCTGTCATACTTCCAAGCCTGCCGCACACTAGCGGAACTATCAAAACTTTCTCTTTATATCTTTCATTCTAGCCAAAAAACATTGTTGTTCACTCTTGGTGCCTCATGGTGATGAGCAGACATCTCCTTCTACATCAAGTTGAAAATACTTAATTTTGCATGCTCTCTAGCGCCACGTAGCGGTAGAAGTCCGAATGGAACGGTTCACCTTTCGGATGCCCTTGACCTTCTGAACAACTTCACGGAAAGAAATGACGGGGGATTGAAATAAGAATCTCGATAGTTGATACCTACAATGAACACATTTTTGAATCAACCTCAAAATATATTTAGCTCAAAGCCATTTTTGAAATGAATCAACCATACTGCATAGTTAATAGAGCCATCATTTTACACATCTGTTATAGGGTTAAATCAAAACAAAAATGTTATAATTCCAACCAGTGTGTATGCTTGAAGCAACTACACGGACAGAAATGATGCATGATTGATATAACTTTTGCCATAGTTATCCCAAGCTTCGAAGATATTCTTGACATAGTTAATTTAAATGGTTGTTTGAAAATGATTTGATGTTTACATCAAGCATATATTTCATTTGAATCAACGTTATTGAACATCAACCATTAAATGCTTAAATCAAGCATACATGTCATTATTTGAATCCGTGTTTATCGTTGAATCACTCATACTGGAAGGTTAAATAGGGCATATAGCAGCTCTACTGAGCCCTCGTGGCTGCCATCCGCACTCAACGACAAACCGAAGGAAAAAAATATCATGGCGGTGGCAGATCACTCGGTTAACTTGGACGACGACCTGGTTGAAGAGTTTTATGTTGACGAAAAAGTGGTAAAATTATTGAAATCGTTTGGATTATCCGCAGCGGGCATCGAAGAGTTTGTAGGTATGTAAGCAAATTGTAACTATTCTTTAAAGTAGTTTTAATGAATTTTGATTTCAGCTAACGGGTACGACATTGATGCGCTACAATTAATCGAGCGTGAAGAAGCAATTTGCTGTCCACTTCTAGGGTCGCATGTTGATAAGAATGATATTTACAATTTTCAAACATTGTTATATGTTGTTTAATTTCGTAATATCCAAAGAATATGTAGCTAATGGTGGTATTTTAGTGCAAAATGTTCCAATAAGAACATATTGCACTAAAATACCACCATTATAGGAACTTTTGTCGTAAATTTAACGATTTTTTTTTATTTTTGGAACCAACCATAACATCATTTGAACGAAACTCTGTGTATGCTTAAACCAACCATCCGATACCATTAGTTCAACCCTCAAAATAAGGTCAAATTAGACATACACGGACAGAAATGATGCACGATTGATATAACTTTTGCCATAGTTATCCCAAGCTTCGAAGATATTCTTGACATAGTTAATTTAAATGGTTGTTTGAAAATGATTTGATGTTTATATCAAGCATATATTTCATTTGAATCAACGTTATTGAACATCGACCATTAAATGCTTAAATCAAGCATACATGTCATTATTTGAATCCGTGTTTATCGTTGAATCACTCATACTGGAAGGTTAAATAGGGTATATAGCAGCTCTACTGAGCCTCGTGGCTGCCATCCGCACTCAACGACAAACCGAAGGAAAAAAATATCATGGCGGTGGAAGATCACTCGGTTAACTTGGACGAAGACCTGGTTGAAGAGTTTTATGTTGACGAAGAAGTGGTAGAATTATTGAAATCGTTTGAATTATCCACGGCGGGCATCGAAGAGTTTGTAGGTATGTAAGCAAATTGTAACTATTCTTTAAAGTAGTTTTAATGAATTTTGATTTCAGCTAACGGGTACGACATTGATGCGCTACAATTAATCGATCGTGAAGAAGTCGAAGCGCTTCTTCCTCCACCGCGACTAGCAGACCAAATTTGCTGTCCACTCCTAGGGTCGCATGTTGATAAGAATGATATTTCCAATTTTCAAACATTGTTATATGTTGTTTAACTTCGTAATATCCAAAGAATATGTGCTAATTGAGTAAACATTCGTATAATGGTGGTATTTTAGTGTAAAATGTTCCAATTAGGAACTTTTATCGTAAATTTAACGACTTTTTTTTATTTTTGGAACCAACCATAACATCATTTGAACGAATCTCTGTGTATGCTTAAACCAACCATCCGATACCATTAGTTCAGCCCTCAAAATAAGTTCAAATTAAACATAAACATTATTGAATTTATCATGAGAATCAGAGAGCTGTCAAATCATCAACAATGAATATTGTTGATGTTAGCATAATATGGTTGATATAACCCTATTTCATGCTCTAATTAGATCATCAATTTTGTTTAATTGAAGCTTCCATTATTCTTCGATCTATTGTATTATGCGTGAAACAATCTCAAAAAAGTATTATATAAAAGTCAATGCACAAATATGCTTGATCGGGACCGGAATATTATTGATATGACTTTATTTTTTTCTCCGTGTAAACATTATTGAATTTATCATGAGAATCAGAGAGCTGTCAAATCATCAACAATGAATATTGTTGATGTTAGCATAATATCAACAATCAATATGTAACTTGCGATTTGAAATTGGTTAACTGTTGTAGAACCCCTTGGTCCGAATTACACCTTGAAGCCAGCACCTTGTTATACATATTTGCGCCTTTGTTTTGATTTGCTGTGTTATTTTGACAGAGTATTTGAGAGTGTGTTCATGTGAGTTCATTATAAGGGGTGCATTATTAAGCTTGGGACCGAGCTTGGGACGATGTTCTAGTACTGACTGAGCCAAGAAAAAAATCGTTTTTGTATGGGACCTACTGGTCTTAGAGTTAGTCTATGATAATATGGTTGATTCAACCCTATTCCATGCTCTAGTTAGATCATCAATTCTGTTTAATTGAAGCTTCCATTATTCTTCGATCTATTGTATTATGCGTGAAACAATCTCAAAAAAGTATTATATAAAAGTCAATGCACGAATATGCTTGATCGGGACCTGAAGATTATTGATATGACTTTATTTTTTTCTCCGTGTTTGCCCAAAACTAGAACTTTCTATATTATTAGAATAACGAGATAGAACAGGTTGAAAATACTCAATTTTGCATGCTCATTAGCGCCACGTAGCGGTGGAATTCCGAAAGAACGGCCCATCTTTTAAATGCCTTTGATCTGCTGAACAACTTTGCTGATGACTAGAACTATCCATCTTATCAAAATCTCGAAACAGAACAAGTTGCAAATGCTCAATTTCGTATGCTTACTAGCGCCACGTAGTGGTGGAATTCCGAACAAAGCCCTTCACTTTTCGAATGCTCTTGACCTTCTGAACAACTTTGCTCAAGACCGCACCTTTGCAGATATCAAGGGTCTCGAGATATGCCATCATGAATGTACTTGTATTATTCCCACTTATCCCCACACACATTCACTCCGGTCCTATTTTGTGTTCTGGCGTTGGAGCCTTCGCTTGACTCTTGTAAGTTGTTTTGCTATCCATTCCACCGTTTAGAAAATCTTTTAAGTGTTTTCCATTGCAAAAGACTTAACATGTTATCAAAGTTTTTTTTTACACGGATTTTGGAATTAACACGGTTTTTTTTTACACGGTTTTTCGGATTAGCACGGTTTTTTTACACGGATTCCGGAATTAACGCGGTTTTTTTTGCACGGTTTTTTTTTACACGGTACGTATCCCCCGTGTAAAAAAAAACCTTAGTGTATATAAAAATGAACACTTGGCTTTGATTTATAAAAAAAAAGATTACTTCTACCTCTCTACCGGTACGGGATAGGGTAACTAAATTGATCATCGCTATAGCAACGACCGGTGTGGAGAAGGGTGGCTAAATTAAAATGAGAGCGCTGCAGCGCTTCTGAAATAGCAGCGCTACTGTTCCCCACCGTTAATGATGCTCTAACAACGACCGGTATTGAGAAGGGTGGCTAAACTAAAATGAGAGCGCTGCAGCGCTTCTGAAATAGCAGCGCTACTGTTGCCCACCGTTAATGATGCTCTAAGCGACTTACCCTTGGAGTCAACCCATTAAATGCGTAAACTCAATTTACCCATTTATGGGTATATGACATAAATGCCAAGTCATGGGTATGTTTTTTTCCAGCTCTAAAAATGAAATTTTGTGGAACATGGGTAAAAAAATACGCATTATCTGACATTGGCGCCATTTACCCAATAATGGGTAAATCGAGTTTCTGGATATTCTCATGTTATATGGGTAAAATTTTACCCATTAATGGCTTTTTGATTCCAAAGGAAGAAACGCAAGCAACAATTTTATGAATCTTAAGCTTTATTTCTCAATTATTATTTATGAATTGGATCGGATTCTTACGGCTCGTTTTCAAGTCATGGTCATGTTAAACATGAACTATGAGCTTACCAACGTAACACCCCGTTCGCACTACAACCTATATTAAGTGATATAGAGTATCTTGATATCGACATTTATGCATCAAATTTTCACTGGAAATAACGTGCATGGCATTTGTTATTAAGATACTCTATATCACGTAATATAGGTTGTAGTGCGAACGGGGTGTAACCTTTCATGAAGGCATTGTAGCCGGACACTGGACATTTCAGACCTGCAATGTAAAGAATTATTTTTATACTGTTCTTATGTATAACACTTAGTCCTACTTACCCTGCAGCCCTTCGACCGAGGCATTTTGAAAGTTCTAAACTTCTGAAAATCGGGGCAGAGGTCAATCTGTAGTAATCCCTCATGGGAAACTGATGAGAGGTAAGATCCCAAGAAACCACCAGGCTGTAATAGCGTGCATATATAGGGCATATGTATTACGTCTAGTACATCATTGAATTTGAATTAAAGCTGAAAAGGGCCCCACTAAGATTCGAACTAATGCTATATATTTTGTAATGCCATAAGACATTGCTAAAGTAGCATTACTTGCATCCGGTTAAATGCATCACTACATTTTCAAGCTTATCTACACACAAAGAATAATGATTGATAGAATTAAAAAAACCATTGCTAAAATTGAAAAGTTGCGTTGGTTCTTTTTCGTAGAAAGCGGTTTGCTTTCACAACAAAAACGTTCAAACTCTCAAATCAAAATTTGCCTGCTTGGTAACATTTAAAAGTTGAAACTTTCAAAACGAATTGTAGAACTGTCAAATCGAAACCGTGGCATAGTTGAAAATGAAAGCAAATTGTTTTTATTTCAAAATGAACTTTCAACCTGAAAGTGTCATGCAATTCACAATAAAACTAAGCTGTTAAGATTAAAACAAAAAATATTCTTAACATGAAATGTTTTTTATCTCATTTTTTTAATATTAATAAGATTAATAAGAGAAAATCATTTGTTTATAAATAAAAGTCTGATATATGTAATAAATAAAACATTATTTTTACGTTTTGTAAACAAATTTTTCTTGTATCTGGTGCATGCAGTAAACAACGTATATTTTAATTTAAGCATAATCTCTCACTCGAAAGCTGCATTTGGAATATATTAATCGTCTAAATGTACTATTTTGGATTTGTATTCTGCTCGCCATCAGGATATAATAGCATTCCCAAACATACTGTTTCGGCCGGAGGAGTGCCGAAAGCGAAACATTGGATGGTGAACCGGTCGTCGACGGGGTTTGCTGGAATAGTTTCGTAGTTCAGATCCGATTCACTGCTGGTGAGAGATTGCTTCGTTGGGGTGCTATGCTTCTCCATTTTACTAATTTGGTTGTTCTGCGAGCTGGTATTATCGGTGGAAGGAGTACTTTGGCAGAGCGTACAACTATAAATAAGAAACTTTGAATACAATCTCCATAGAAAATACATCACCGAGTCTCACCTTAAAATCCTTGACAAATTCCTTCACTGAGAAAACGTACAACAGAACAATATCCGTGAGCAGCTTAAGTGTTTCCCGGACGGATGAAAAGAACAGACTCTTGACAGGTAAACCCGATTCTTTTTTCTATCAAACGAAGACGGCTTGCTGATTATGTTGGTGGATTTGACAGTTCTACAATTCTCATGGTAAAAGAAATCACTTTTAAATTTACACACTGAACCTGAAACATAACACCTTTCAAATCAAACGAAGAACTTTCGTTGTAGATAATTTTACTTTTAATTCAATGAAAAATAGACAGTTTTCAGAAGTAAAGCGCAAAACTTTTAATAAAACAAGATTTATTTTTTGTGTGTAACGCTTTACTACCTGACAACTGTTGAATTGATGCGATCCCGCATCACCGATGTTGATTTTGGGCTGAATAAGTGCAATAATATAATGCTTGTGGTTACTTGGGATGGATGGTGGATGGCAAGTGCAAACAAAAGTAAAGTTGAAATATTTTCAATATCCATTTATGGGTAAAAAAATACCCAATATCTTTCAATGACAAATTATCCAGATGAGTAATATTTTACGCATTCTCTAGTTTTTCTATTTAATAAGTTTTTGACAGCTACATACAGGTTAGAAAAATGGGTGAAATGTTACCCATTAATGGGTTTTCGATTCCTACCGTGTGTACACGGAGAAAATAGAAAATGCTGAAAAGCATATTATATATTCCTTTCTACGCTTTATTCCTTTTAAATCACTGCAATGCATAAAAAGTATACATTGAATCAATATTTTTTATGCATTGCAATACATTTATGATAATTATAATTTTCCGTGCATATTACGTTACCGGTGACAAATTCAAACTTCAAAACTTCGGTCTTATTTATGTTTTTAAGTTCCGTAATTTCGAGTGCGTGTTTGCCAAAATGAATTATTTATTATCATTTCCATCAGCGCAGACAACAGATAATTATTAGGTATTCGACTCATGTTTTTATCCGCATATTTCATTGTAACCGATAGATAACTGACTCCAACGAAATGTCTCTACCAGCATCCTCAGGGCCAACACTGGTCCGGCATCATGGCGTAGCCTTTGCCGAAAACTTCAAAAACCCACTTGGACTTTGCATGAGCGACTTAACGGACATGACCAAAAACTACGGGAAAGCCTTTCCTCATCAGTACAGCCACGTAACAACGGCCGATATTAAAAAGCTGAAAATGGCTAGCTTACGGATTCAAACGATGCTCGAGAAAGTATGTGTAAGAAATTTTAGCAATAACAATACAATTAGAACTGTCGTTTTAACCTCAAGAGTCGGGAGGCGATCCGCAGAACAACGTCAAAGAAATTCTGGACGAAAATCATTCAAACATTGGGTACGATCCTGAACTACATCTTCGGACGAATCCTCAGTGGACTGCATGTGAATGAAACCTACACCGTGCTGTTCCGGATTTTTGCAAGAAATACCCGTTATAGTGGACCAAACAACGTAACAGAAACATTCCTCAAAGGCTTGAATGAGAAGCGGCTAGCCGAAAGCATTTCGATTTTCAAGTTTTTTTGGCATTTATTTTATTTATAAAATCACGAGAAAAAAACATCCAAATATTATCCTCTTTAATTTATATATAAATATGATTAAATTTTAATTATGTACTACAATGCATATATTTATACAAAAATGCATTCTATATGATACATCAAATTTATGCATTGCATTGCATACTTCTATAAAATGCATTGCAATGCATAAATTTGATTTATGCATTGGAATGCATAAATTCATGAAAATATTCATTGCAATGCATATTTTTGATATATTCATTTCAATGTATAAACGTGGTTTATTCATTTCAATGACTGGATAGATCGAATATGGTTTTAGCATAGAATTTATGCTTTAAAGTATATTTGTTTTTCTCCGTGTATACAATAATACAATTATTGTACTCAAAAACCAGGGGGTGAGTAACTCTGCCACGTTGTTTTTGTGTTGATCGTGTACGAATGTGTTTCTGGGGTGGCAGAAGTATAGACACTCAAGTAATAGACCGGACAACGTGAGTCTGGCACAGTTGATGTATCCAAAAAAACTGTCAAATCGTATGGGAAATGCGGGGAAATGTTTGTTTTGGATACAACATGGCGGCACGTTGTCCGGTCTATTACTTGAGTGTCTATAGGCAGAAGGTGTTTTTGTGTTTTCACAAACTACAATCGAAAATTTATGCTTATTGGCAACCATGCACGGTTCAGACGTTTAATACATGCTCACATATGCATTGTCTGAATTACATTTGTGTAAGCGAGAGGGAAACAAAAAAAAACAATCGATTCGTGTAAGTGGTGCCAGATATGAATTTATCTTTCATGTGGTGGCGAGTGTCTTTGAAGTGTGGCGGATTGTGTTTTTTAGGGTGGTAACACAAGGGGTGATTCAAAAATGACGTCCACTCTTTAGGGGGGGGAGGGGGGGTATCAAATTTGTGACAATATGTGACAGGGGGGGGGGGAATAAATGTGACATCCAACAATTTTACGTTTGGTCTAAATTTTTCAGCGTGAATATGAAAACAAAGGCGTCGAAAAGTTTGAGTGTACGGTAAATGAAAATACAGATTTTACTTAGTTTTGTGAGTGCAAAGAATTATATACAGTCGTCATACATGTTTTTATCGTCAATGAGCACGAACCGCACGAGCTGTGGTTTATTCTGAAACTTCGTCGAAGTTTGATTTTGATGAAAATCCTATTGTGTTCATATTTGGTTGCGTTGAATTTTGATTTGATTCAAATGCTGGTCAAAACATGTTGTCGTGCATACCCGCTGCGCAATTAACAAGCCAACCGTGGTGTGTGAATACTGGCGAGATATAAAAAACGAATCCTATTGTGAAGAACTTTTCAAATCGAAAATCAGCACCTTGAAAACGGAAGCTTCGAAACCGGAAGATACACTAAAAGTTTTGACGTAGACTACGTCTTACGGCAAGGGTAGGAAGTCAAATGAAAATCTAAAATTTTGCGACCGTCACGAAAAACCGTACGTTTTGAACGCGAATAACTCAAATAATCCACGATAGATTTACATGATTTCTTCTTCAATCGGTCGGAAATTTTACCGCGCTCCAATTCAATTGTCAAACATTTTTCTCAATCAATAGTAACCTATTGAAAATAACGCAAATATAAGGTGATTTCTTATAATGTCATTTTGCAGAGTAAATTTACCAAATTTTCTATCACAGATTTCAAATCGAAGCAAGGAACGTCTTGCATCATCTTCTTCTTCTTTGTGTTAGAGAGGGACTTTAACCAATCATGTCATTTATCTCTCCATGTATGTCTCGCATGCAGCTGAGACCGGTATAAAACGAACACTTAGGAAAATTTTGCCTCAGTCGTTTGGCAGCATTGGAGCTGTGTGGAGCTGGTCGCTGGTAGCTGGTCGCTGGTAGCTGGTCGCTGGTAGCAGGTCGCAGGCAGCTGGTCGCAGAGAGGCAGCTGGTGGTCCCGTAGCAGCTGGTGGTGGTAAGCACCAAGGCTCTCCTAAACAGCGATTGTCGCATGAGGTAAAATGGCGGATTATGGGGGCGCACAATTGCGTCGGTTTGTGCAATCTTACCTCATCGTGGCAATTGTTTCCCTACGACTTCGAAAACGCAGCTGTTTGGGGGAAAGCGTCCTTGGGAGCGAGCAGCAGTAGGTGGGAATAATCTGTCCTTTTGAGGACAATAAATTTAAATAAAAGAGTTGTTTATTAAAGTTTTAGTTCGGTGCTCGTGCCATTAAATTCATTCGGTGCTCGATGGAGGGCGAGCCATCGGTAAAAAATTTACCCATCTGGTTGGCTCAATCCATAAATTGATAATCTGTCCTTTTGAGGACAACCAATCCAGTTCAGAGAGTTGTTTGTATAAGAATTAATTTAATATTTTGTTCGATTTGTGCGCCATTTAATCTAGTGCCGATTTGTTCGTCACGACTGCATAAACGCTACTGTTTGCGGGAGCAGGACAATTCTCCGTCGGTGAAAATTTTTCCTAGCTGGTTGGCGCAATGGATGAATCAATAAAGCCTGCCGGTGCTTTGATTTATTTTCACCGACAAATTCTACCAGATACAAATCCATCTTTGCTACTTTCAATTTAATATTCTCAGCTTGAGAGTTTGTTTGATTGGGATTTACGTTTCAAATTGTCGATTGTCAGCCAGTGGTATTAGCAAAACTTGTTTTACCTTCGTCGCATACCTTGAACCACACAAATTCTCTATCACGGACACCATTTTCGATGTCGAACATGATATTCCGAACCAACATTCTCTGTAAATTCCAATTAGTAGTATTATAAACAGTTGTTTTGTTGTGTTAATGATTCGCGTTGGATAGAGTCCTACCTCTAGGAAGAAAAAAGATTTGAGAAACATAGTGAAAGTGAGAATGCCTTACCGATTTTATCCAGATCGCTTGCGCAGATTCAGGAAGCGCATAAAAAGCGAACATACGGGAAATACTCCGAAACGACCATGCACCGATGCCGAGCGAGCTTGTAGCACAGAGAACAGACATTGATGTCCATAAATCTTTTCTTAAAAAACGTGTGTTAAAGTTAATATGGGCAGCCGGTATAAAGAGCAAGTGCTGCAAAAAAGAATCAAAATTTTTCAGGTTATGTGCTATGCTTTGTATTGATAAACATTGACATGACAGTTATCGCACACCTGCAGCGCCACCTACCAGGAGCATAACGACATACATTTGAAATATCGGTTTAAAGTTTTACACAAGTAGTAGATCGAAGATGAACGTCTGTTTTCTGTGCTTGTAGTTATCGGGCGAAATTGAAAGCAGCAAGAGGTCATGCGTTGCCAACAACTAGTTGGGACGCTGGAGAAGGTCCTTCAACTCGAGGTAGGAAATTGATATTTATTAAATTTAAATCAATTTGATAAAGTGCATGTTATCATAGCAATTGTTGCCAACACTGGCAGCACGGTAAATGGATACGAAACCCCTCGGATGACATAACAGATACACAGACAGAAATGTCATCGACTGTAAGTTGTCACAACGACGAAACAGAATGAACGGAACTCTCAGCGTGTTTGTCGAGCTATATCTGGTGCCTTTAAATACGAACAGTCAGTGCGGTGCAATTTTCTATTATTTTTATCGACTTTTCAATAAGCAAAGAACTCTCTTGGTATCTGGTAGGATATTTAATTATTATTATGTTTGAGAAAGGTGGAAATAATTATGGTATTTAAGTTTAGGATCATCACGAGCGTAGGTGATTGTGTGAATCGCTAAGGTTAAGATCAGATTTGATTTGTTGGGGTTAGATTACTTGAGAGACCAAATTGTGAGTAACATATGAATTTGTATTATCAATTATAATTAATCGAATAAATTTTCTTCAGCTTTAAGAATTCAGCACAAAAACAGCGGTTCTCTATCGAGGTCCGAAAGATCTACCCAACAAAAGCTTAAAGAATTTGAGGCGAAACGCTCGGACGGAAAGATGCCGGAGACGGAAAGAAACGACTGCAAGGTCTGTCGGAAATCAAACAACCTGGATAATATGGTTTTCTGTCCAAGGTGTGAAGAATGGTTACACTACCAATGCGCGGGAGTTGATGAGTCCGTTGCGAATGAAAGCTGGATATGTAGTACGTGTTTAGCTCTCCAGGCACCCCATCTATTCGGCCAGACCAGTACATCCGTGTCAACAGTTGCTTCCTATTTACGATTGCCGATGACGACAACTACTGCTAATAGTTCCGGTTTGTCCATACTGACCGACCAAGCAAGAGCTGATCTACATTGGATTCAAGAGCAACGATCGTTGATGGAAAAGGAGATGGAGGAAAATCACCGAACCGAGATGGAACGGAAGAGGCTGAAAATGAATAAGTTGGCGGACGAGGCTATGATGAGGATTATGACAGATAGCAGGAATAATTTGAACGAGCAATCAGTAGCGGCAGGTGTCAACAAGGTGCAGAATTGGATGCAAGGTATGATCGGAGAGATGAAGAACCTTTCGATTGCCCAAAACAGCGTTATGGTAGAGGTGACATCGTCGGTCGTTCCCACTCACGACATCAGCTCAACTTCGGTAACCGCAGGTACTGTAACGAATTCGTTCGATCCGGCTCTTCAACCCTTGAAGGAACAGTAGGAGGGCCGGGAAATCCTCATCCGGTAACAATTTCCCCAGTTCAACACTCGACTCCTCGATCACTCTGTGTACAGTCCGAAATCGATCGCTTTCGGCAGCTTGGTGAAATAACGAAGGGTTCAGTTAGTCATATGCCAGTAACAGTAATGCAGGGATTAGGAAGTTCCACTTGAACAAATGTTGTGTCCGCCTGTTCTACAATTCCCACAGTGGGTTTTCCTTCTCCTTATCTGGGATTACCAGTCAATATGGGGGTAGTTAGCCAACCAGCAGCTTCCATACTACAACTACAGCCTTATCACGGGATGGCAACAAGCTTGAATGAATCAGGGGTACCTCCAACCATCTCCATTCCACAATTCTTTCCTGGGCAAACTATTTATAGAAGTTCCGCAGTAGGTGGGCACCCATCAATACCCTTTTCCGGATACACGATGGGCGCCATGGCAGGAGGTGGATTACCTCGCGTGTCGAACCCTAGGGTGGGGGCTCCGGTGCTGAAGAAAATCCTGTTTTCTTACCGGGGTACGCGGGAAACAACACGGAAGGAGCTGGGTGGCCTACCATGATGAACTCTATTCCGATGCAGCCAAGGATGTATGACCCGATGGGGCAGTATTATTCAACACCCACACAACAGCAGTTGATGGCGAGACAGGTCATGCCAAGAGACCTTCCACTATTCAAGGGAAACCCGGAAGACTGGCCTCTCTTCTATAGTGCATATATGAACTTTACAGCGGCGTGTGGTTATACGGATGTAGAGAATTTGGCCAGACTTCAGCGAGCGCTACAGGGCAAGGCGTTTGAGGCGGTTAAAAGTCGACTGCTTCTTCCAGCTTGTGTACCTCAAGTTCTTTCTACTTTGTACATGCTCTATGAACGCCCTGAGTTGATCATTCAGACACTGCTGAACAAGATTCGTGACGTACCAGCACCAATGTCAGACAGATTGGATACGCTGATCTCTTTTGGGTTGGCCGTTCAAAACTTTTGCGATCACCTAGAAGCGGCAGGACAAGTGGCCCACTTGTGTAACCCGGTCTTACTGCAGGAGCTGGTAGAGAAAATTCCCGCGCAGCAACGCATGCACTGGGGTTTGTACAAACAACAGTTTGTGGCGGTCGATCTACGTACCTTCGCGGGATATATGTCAACATTAGTGGCTGCAGCATCAGACGTCACGGTGCTCTCGGATTGCAAGCAATCGCGATCGGGTAAAGGCGAGCGTGTGAACGAGAAGAATTTTCTCAATACTCATTCAGCGAATGAACCACCGAGGACGGAAAGCAAGGAAAAGAAATCGGCTATGTTATGTTTGGCATGCAACGGCCCAAATCACAAGGTCAAAGACTATAGTGCCTTCAGGAAGTCGATCGCTGAGATCCGGTGGAAGATTGTACAGGATCATCACCTGTGCCGAATGTGTCTTGGGAAATATGGTCGGCGCCCGTGCAAAATCCAAGCTCGCTGCGGAGTTGAAGGCTGTCAATTACGACATCATCAGCTGCTCCATTCGGAAGGGCAGAAATCGGACCCGTCTAAAAACGAGTTGAGACCAGCGAATCAGAACGATGGATCTGCAGAAGAAGTGAATGCACACCATACTACCGAAAAGTCAACGTTTTTTCGAACTTTACCTGCACAACTCTCCTGGAATGGCAAATCGGTAGAAACCTTTGCTTTTCTTGACGATGGATCGTCGATGACGTTAGTCGAGCAATCCATTGTTGATCGGTTGGGAATCGATGATGGACAACCACTTCCTCTATGTCTAACATGGACTAGCAATGTGACTCGAGAGGAACGGAACTCCCAGCGCGTTTGTCTTACTATCTCTGGTGCTGGTAAAAGCGAACAGTTTTCTCTAAACGACACAAGGACAATAGCAAATCTGAATCTTCCTAAGCAAACGCTGAAGTACGCGGAGTTGGCGCGGAAGTACACACATCTTCGAGACTTACCTATAAACAGCTACGCTGCGGTTTCACCCGGCATTTTGATTGGATCAACAATGCAAGCTTGATCCATTGGCTGCTAAGACACGACTAGGTTGGTCAATTTACGGTTATGCGGTGGATCAAAAGAAGGCAACGAATTTCACCTTTCACGTCTGCGAGAGTCAATCCGAAACAACGGATCAAGAATTGCATGATCTCGTGGAGCGGCACTTCACGATTGAAAGTGTGGGAGTTTCGGTGGACAAAGGCCCTGAATCAGAAGAAGATAAGCGAGCTCGTCGAATTTTGGAGGAATCAACGAAACGGACTACAAAGGGGTTTGAAACAGGGCTGCTCTGGCGGTACGACCAAGTAACATTCCCCAACAGTTTCCCGATGGCCATGCGTCACTGGGAATGCTTCGAGCGGAAAATGAATGCGGATCCTATGCTGCGAGACAGTGTGCATCAGCAAATTGAAGAATATTTGGATAATGGTTATATTCACGAGCTGACGCTGGAAGAAATGAAGTCGGCCGATCCTGGCAAGGTTTGGCATCTTCCATTAGGCGCCGTGAGAAATTCTAAGAAGCCGGGTAAAATCAGATTAGTTTGGGATGCTGCGGCAAAGGTTGGAGGAGTTTCTTTGAATACTATGCTACTCAAGGGACCGGACATGTTGATTCCCCTTCCAGCTGTGCTCTGTGGATTCCGAGAACACCCGATTGCAGTGAACGGGGACTTAAAGCAAATGTTCCATCAATACAGGATTCGTCGACTAGATGTAGACAGCCAGAGATTTGTCTACCGGAAGGATCCGTCTCAGCCTATCAAAGTGTTCGTGATGGACGTAGGAAGTTTCGGTGCTACTTGTTCTCCGTGTCAATCACAATACATCAAAAACGTGAACGCGAAGGAACACGAGTTGGAGTATCCACGGGCGGGGGAAGCTATCTTGAAGAGGCATTATGTTGATGACTATTTAGATAGCTTCGACTCGGAAGAAGAAGCAATCAAGGTTGCACTGGAAGTGAAGGAAGTTCACTCGCGCGGTGGATTCGAGATACGGAATTGGCATTCAAACTCAACTGCACTTCTAGAACGGGTCGGGGAACCGAAACAGCCACAATCGAAGGCGATAACCATCGACACGGAGAATCATGCAGAACGAATACTGGGGCTTCTTTGGTTACCTGCTGAAGACTTTCTTGTTTTCGCCAATGACGTTCAGCTTGATGACATTACTCCAACGAAACGGAACATTTTGAGGTGCGTCATGAGTCTCTTCGACTCTCAAGGAATTTTGTCGCATATAACAATCCAAGGAAGAATGATTATTCAGGAGACCTGGTGAGATCAAACAAAGTGGGACGAAGAGGTTACAGAAGTGGTTCGAGCTCATTGGCGTAGGTGGGTCTCGTTATTCAAAAAAGTGGGACAAATCAGGCTTCCCAGACCCTACTTCCCAGGGTTCTCGGCCGCCGATGTAGGAGCTACACGTTCTTACAGATGCGAGTGAGGAGGCCTATGTGACCGCCATTTTCTTCCGGGCTACGATATATGGCAAAGTACACTGTACATTAGTGATGGCTAAAGCTAAAGTGGCACCACTAAAGGCGGTATCCGTACCTCGTTTGGAACTGATGGGTGCTCTATTGGCAGCCAGACTTGCAAAAGCAGTCGTAGAATATCATTCGTTTCCTATCAAACGGCGTATTTTCTGGACGGATTCAGAGGCAACTTTGGCATGGATTCAATCACAACATCACCGATACCGCCAATTTGTGGCTTTCAGAGTAGCAGAGATTCTAAACAAAATGGAAGCAACAGAATGGCGATGGATTCGAACGCAACACAATGTAGCTGATGAAGCCACTAAGTGGGGCAAAGGTCCAAGTACCAACGTACATTCCCGATGGTTCAAAGGTCCAGAATTTTTGTACCTTCCCGAGACTGAATGGCCAAAGAGAAAATCTGCAAAACTGCTCGAAACAAATGAAGAGATACGACCTTGCTTGGTACATCACGCTCGAATTGTCGAGGATGTCATCAGTTGGAAGAACTTCTCTTAATGGGAGCGCTTGCTGAGAGCTATCGCATATGTTCACCGCTTTGTAACAAATTGCCGCCGCCCATTGAAGAAGCAGCCGAAAATCTCTGGTTGCTTGACGAGAGAAGAACTGCAGCAAGCGGAGATCAGTCTCTGCATATTATCGCAGGCAACATCGTATCCAGACGAGATAGCCATACTGAAGCTGGGACAAGGGAATCCGAAGAAGCACATCGAAAAAACAAGCTCGATTTACAAGCTGTCTCCTTTTTTGGATGATCTGGGAATAATGCGGGTTGATAGTCGCATCGGACGATTTCAAGTTTCCTATTATCCTACCCCGTAATCATTCGCTGACTACACTGCTTGTCGGTTATAAATATCTTCACGCCAACCAAGAGACCGTGCATAATGAAGTTCGTCAACGTTTTCATGTTTCCAGTCTGCGATCGGTTGTTCGTCGAGTATCGAAAGATTGCCAAGCGTGCAAAATCACCAAAGCGGTGCCAACTACTCCAAAGATGGCTCCTTTACCAGCTGCTCGGCTTGCGGCTACAGTGCGCCCGTTCTCCTATGTAGGGTTGGATTATTTCGGTCCCATACAGGTTAAAGTGGGACGAAGCTGTGCCAAACGGTGGATCGCGTTATTCACCTGCATGACAGTACGAGCCGTCCACTTAGAAATCGCCCACTCGTTATCTACGGAATCTTGTAAGATGGCCGTACGTTGCTTCGTAGCTCGCAGAGGGTCTCCTATCGAAGTTTACTCCGATAACAGAACCAATTTTCTGGGCGCAAGCCGTGAACTACGAGATGAGATTGAAGCCATAGGAAAACAACTACAAGAGACGTTATTGAACTCAGCCACTAAGTGGAGTTTTAACCCACCGTCTGCGCCCCATTTTCGTGGGGCCTGGGAGCGTCTTGTAAGGTCGGTAAAAATTGCTATAGGATCGTTATGCAGTGATAGGAATCCGAACGACGAAACTTTACTGATGGTGGTTGCGGAAGCAGAAACAATTGTGAACTCCAAACCTCTCACATTTATACCCCTGGAGAACTCTAATCAGGAAGCTCTGACACCGAACCACTTCATCTTACTAAGTTCAAACTGAGTTGTGCAACCTCCAAGAGCACTGGCCGAACCGACGAAGGTAACCCGTACCAATTGGAACTTGACCAGACAACTCGTAGACCAGTTCTGGAGGCGATGGGTCCTGGAATACCTGCCGACCATTGCCAAACGAACAAAATGGTTTGATGAAGCGGAAGCAGTCAAAGTGAATGATCTAGTGGTAATAGTGAACGACAACCAACGCAACGGATGGACCAGGGGACGTGTGCTATCAGTGGTTACGGGAAGCGATGGGCGTATCCGTCAAGCGATTGTGCAAACAACGGGTGGAGTCTTCCGGCGCCCTGTCTCGAAGCTGGCAGTGCTGAAAGTGCAAACTGAGAGTAACGTTGATTCACTAGAGGAACCGGAAGGACGTTACGGGTCGGGGGATGTTGCCAACACTGGCAGCACGGTAAATGGATACGAAACCCCTCGGATGACATAACAGATACACAGACAGAAATGTCATCGACTGTAAGTTGTCACAACGACGAAACAGAATGAACGGAACTCTCAGCGTGCTTGTCGAGCTATATCTGGTGCCTTTAAATACGAACAGTCAGTGCGGTGCAATTTTCTATTACTTTTATCGACTTTTCAATAAGCAAAGAACTCTCTTGGTATCTGGTAGGATATTTAATTATTATTATGTTTGAGAAAGGTGGAACTAATTATGGTATTTAAGTTTAGGAGCATCACAAGCGTAGTTGATTGTGTGAATCGCTAAGGTTAAGATCAGATTTGTTGGGGTTAGATTACTTGAGAGACCAAATTGTGAGTAACATATGAATTTGTTTTATCAATTATAATTAATCGAATAAATTTTCTTCAGCTTTAAGAATTCAGCACAAAAACAGCGGTTCTCTATCGAGGTCCGAAAGATCTACCCAACAGCAATTGAATATCTCTCTATGTTATCGCTCCCTGTCTTAATAAATTTTAACATAGTATTAATTGTATTCTGGTGATGACATGCGCCGCATGCTTTAACATCATACGAACTTACACATGATATCGATACAAATGTTTTAATGCGTGATATATTAACCAACCTTTTCTCCCATACCCATTGCAAATAAGTTGGGACGCTGGAGAATGTCCTTCAATTCGAGGTAGGAAATTGGTATCTATAAATTTAAATTGAATTGACAAAGTGCATGTCATCATTGGGCTCCCTGTCTTAATATATTTCAACATAATATAAATTGTATTCTGGTGATGACATGCGCAGCATGCTTTTACTGCATATGAACCTAAAAATGATATTGATACAACTAATGCGCTGAACATGTTTTAATGCGTGATTATTTTGCGGTGTTTATTTTATATTTATAAGAATTAATCATATATTAACCAACCTTTTCACCCATACCCACTGTAAAGAATAATGATTTTTTATAAAACTCACTCTCCTTGTTCTGCGAGATCTAATATATTTTTATATATTTCGATTTCCTTAACGCATTTCACGTCATATTCCCAACTTTGGCCTAATGTATTCATCACATAGTAAAATGTAGAATATAAAAGTTTTCAATGGAAAAGTAAGAATGAGCGGTTGTGTATTTTTCGAAGGGCTTATTCATACCAATTCACGAATGCCCGGAGCGATGAAATAAATAAACTTCACTGAAATTCGTTTGAACAAGAATCCTTAATGATATCCATATCCATCGAAAGTTTTCGACTCAATCATGTTAGTTGGTGACTTTTCATGGTCCAGTACAGCAAACACCTTGTTGAGTATGTCTTAGCAAAGGTATAACTAGTTGAATATCGTTTCTAGCTAAATTATTGTATGAGTTATAGTTAAAACTGTAATCGTGCGCTACATAACCGACTGAGTCAAAGGACGTGTACCCTATATACTTGTATAAAACCTTACAACAACTGCAAGATAATTTTTGTTATTTTCTGTTTGATAAAACTTCATGAACTTTGAACATTTTTAGAGACGCTTACACATCTGAAAATGTAGCAATTGATTATTGTGTTTTCATAACAATCACTTAACCTGTCGGATATTTTCTGATAACGAATTTTATCGTGATTTGAATGCTAGAGTATTTCAATGTTTATTATTACCCTTAAAATCCAGAATTGCTAAAACTGCATAAATTGCAAATCTTTGATTCTTTGAAGTTGAATTATGCAAAGGCATACTACAACTCAGATTGTATACACATGATCCGAATGATATGGTTTTTAAATGGTGAATGTTGAAAAGGAGACAAGGCATCAGTCAATATATATGTTTGTATGTACGTACTATAGAATTTCCTCCGCTGCCTGTCGTTACTTATATCCCCCAAACGATGCAAAACATTGTTGATGGTTCCGGCGATGCTGAGAACTCCGAGATGCAGGCCATTCAGGCACAGTATGACATACAAATAAACATTTTGTAATGTTAAGCGATTATGATTATAAGAATGAATCATAAGAATCATTAATTTACTTATTTTATATTCCCGAACAGATCCTTCTAGGCCTTAAAGATAGTCCATCGTAAAACGTGCAACCGTGACCGTGTCATCATTTAAACCAAAAGGCCCTTTTCAGGGTGAGCAAAGAGTTATAAAGAGTGTACAAGAGATTTTCCCACGCACTGACTTCATAAAACCAAACGGCCCTTTTCAGGGGGCTTCAAAACGCTGGTCTTAGGTCCCATAAGAGCCGCACCCGTCATATTGTGACTTAAACTGCTTCTATCGGTAAGGGTAAGCGACCGGCACGAATAATTGATACCTTTTTAACGCTAATAATAGCCCCACAGAATTTCCCTGACATTATAATGCATCACTTGGTTAACGTAGTCTACGTCAACCGATCGTGTCTTGTACACAACCCCACTGATTTTTTTTAAATTTCTTACCCCTAATTAATTACTTTTCAGAAAATATTTTCTCAATTAAAACTGCACCAGACTTGAATAAATAGAAAAACAAAATAAAGGAATAAAAAAGCTTCAAACGAAAAAAAAATTAAGTAACGATGATATCCAGTTCATTCAGTCACACATAACATTTCATTAGTGTTAAGTTTCAACACTATCCTTTAGCCATTGGCATCTATTTTCGTATCATTTAATAAAACCACAGATAGCCACAATACATTTAACATTTCTTATACGTCAAAGGCAAGGGAATTAAATGCCAACTATCAAAGATCGCTGTGAGTTTCATACGGAGGTAATTGCATTGATCAATTTCTCTTAGTCGATTTTTGGCTAATATCTTAGTCAAAGCAATAAACTCATCAGTCCTATATTAACAAGCAGCAATATTTTATACATTTATGCTTTTAATATGGGATTTTCAAAAGAAATTATCAGCTTATTGATAGGTAGAGCGACTACTTCATCGTAGTCGCCTATTTTCGTTCTATCAAGCAAAAAATCAATAATATCAAATACACTATGCGCTCAAGAACCAGTGTTGAATAATCGATCATAATATGTTAGCTTTTCGTGACTAACAAATCCAGTGCTATGTATGGAAAAGTGTATAAAAGCGATATACACTAGAATTAATCCGTTTTTGTGTTAAAATCTATTTAAAAAAAAAAGGGATATGCTTAGCAAGGTGCTTAGCACAACGGGAGTTGGCTCAAAAACCTTATCGCTATACATGATTTTTGTTATCTTAATAACATCTTAAGAAGTGTGTATTCTAAAAAATATGTATTGTTAAGTATATTTATTCAAAGTATACATATTCAACCTCGAGATGGTAAACATAAAAAAATGGCCAATGCATTTTTTATGTTTACGTGAAACTTTGTGCATATAAAATTTTAAAATAGAAGAAAAATGATCGCCAAAATATATTGTAATTTTATATCAAAATTAAACTATAGTTCACTTGAAAAAAACCTCTGAATTTTACTCTATACCGATAAATACCGATATTTTTTAATGGAAGAATCCAGGTTGAAAAAAGAAGAAGACACCGAGTGGTGATAAATCTGACATCTCCCATGTTAAAGTATAGGACGAACGTTTTAAAATGCTTATAAAAAATTAACATGAAATTCTAATTAAAAGCGGTTTGTTTTATGATGTAAGAAAACTCCAAATCTACTCAATAAAGACATTTTCAGCAAAATAAAAATAAATCGAAATAATGCCCCTATTTTGCAGTTTCGGATTTTTCTTACATCATACAACAAACTGCTTTGAATTAAAATTTCATTTGAATTTATTAGAAGCATTTTAAAACGTTTGTCCTATACTTTAACATGGGAGCTGTCAAATTTATCACCACTCCGTGTCTTCTTCTTTTTTCAACTTGGATTCTTCTATAAGTAATACCGATATTGTATAAATCCACCTGGCAACGCTGGACTTACCCCCTGTCTAATATAGACACTCAAGTAGGGAAACAATTGCCACGATGAGGTAAGATTGCACAAACCGACGCAATTGTGCGCCCCCATAATCCGCCATTTTACCTCATGCGACAATCGCTGTTTAGGAGAGCCTTGGTGCTTACCACCACCAGCTGCTACGGGACCACCAGCTGCCTCTCTGCGACCAGCTGCCTGCGACCTGCTACCAGCGACCAGCTACCAGCGACCAGCTACCAGCGACCAGCTACCAGCGACCAGCTCCACACAGCTCCAATGCTGCCAAACGACTGAGGCAAAATTTTCCTAAGTGTTCGTTTTATACCGGTCTCAGCTGCATGCGAGACATACATGGAGAGATAAATGACATGATTGGTTAAAGTCCCTCTCTAACACAAAGAAGAAGAAGATGATGCAAGACGTTCCTTGCTTCGATTTGAAATCTGTGATAGAAAATTTGGTAAATTTACTCTGCAAAATGACATTATAAGAAATCACCTTATATTTGCGTTATTTTCAATAGGTTACTATTGATTGAGAAAAATGTTTGACAATTGAATTGGAGCGCGGTAAAATTTCCGACCGATTGAAGAAGAAATCATGTAAATCTATCGTGGATTATTTGAGTTATTCGCGTTCAAAACGTACGGTTTTTCGTGACGGTCGCAAAATTTTAGATTTTCATTTGACTTCCTACCCTTGCCGTAAGACGTAGTCTACGTCAAAACTTTTAGTGTATCTTCCGGTTTCGAAGCTTCCGTTTTCAAGGTGCTGATTTTCGATTTGAAAAGTTCTTCACAATAGGATTCGTTTTTTATATCTCGCCAGTATTCACACACCACGGTTGGCTTGTTAATTGCGCAGCGGGTATGCACGACAACATGTTTTGACCAGCATTTGAATCAAATCAAAATTCAACGCAACCAAATATGAACACAATAGGATTTTCATCAAAATCAAACTTCGACGAAGTTTCAGAATAAACCACAGCTCGTGCGGTTCGTGCTCATTGACGATAAAAACATGTATGACGACTGTATATAATTCTTTGCACTCACAAAACTAAGTAAAATCTGTATTTTCATTTACCGTACACTCAAACTTTTCGACGCCTTTGTTTTCATATTCACGCTGAAAAATTTAGACCAAACGTAAAATTGTTGGATGTCACATTTATTCCCCCCCCTGTCACATATTGTCACAAATTTGATACCCCCTCCCCCTAAAGAGTGGACGTCATTTTTGAATCACCCCTTGTGTTACCACCCTAAAAAACACAATCCGCCACACTTCAAAGACACTCGCCACCACATGAAAGATAAATTCATATCTGGCACCACTTACACGAATCGATTGTTTTTTTTGTTTCCTCTCGCTTACAACAAATGTAATTCAGACAATGCATATGTGAGCATGTATTAAACGTCTGAACCGTGCATGGTTGCCAATAAGCATAAATTTTCGATTGTAGTTTGTGAAAACACAAAAACACCTTCTGCCTATAGACACTCAAGTAATAGACCGGACAACGTGCTGCCATGTTGTATCCAAAACAAACATTTCCCCGCATTTCCCATACGATTTGACAGTTTTTTTGGATACATCAACTGTGCCAGACTCACGTTGTCCGGTCTATTACTTGAGTGTCTATACTTCTGCCACCCCAGAAACACATTCGTACACGATCAACACAAAAACAACGTGGCAGAGTTACTCACCCCCTGGTTTTTGAGTACAATAATTGTATTATTGTATACACACGGTAGGAATCGAAAACCCATTAATGGGTAACATTTCACCCATTTTTCTAACCTGTATGTAGCTGTCAAAAACTTATTAAATAGAAAAACTAGAGAATGCGTAAAATATTACTCATCTGGATAATTTGTCATTGAAAGATATTGGGTATTTTTTTACCCATAAATGGATATTGAAAATATTTCAACTTTACTTTTGTTTGCACTTGCCATCCACCATCCATCCCAAGTAACCACAAGCATTATATTATTGCACTTATTCAGCCCAAAATCAACATCGGTGATGCGGGATCGCATCAATTCAACAGTTGTCAGGTAGTAAAGCGTTAGATAAGCTTGAAAATGTAGTGATGCATTACCAATGCAATAATGCTACTTTAGCAATGTCTTATGGCATTACAAAATATATAGCATTAGTTCGATCTTAGTGGGGCCCTTTTCAGCTTTAATTCAAATTCAATGATGTACTAGACGTAATACATATGCCCTATATATGCACGCTATTACAGCCTGGTGGTTTCTTGGGATCTTACCTCACGGAGAAAAAACAGTCCCGTTTGAAACAACTAACTTGTTGGTTGACATCCAAACTAAAAAACTGGTTGTTTTAAAAGTCCGTTTTGTTGTTTCAAACCAATGATTTCGTTTTGAAACAAACAGGTAGGTTGGTTGTTTCTACCTAAATATATTACCACAATATAACACAAATTATGGTTGTTCTAAACTAATATTTTTGTTGTTTACAAATTGAGAGGGATTTATTATTACCAAAACGCAGGTTGGTTGACCCAGGGAATCAAATTAAAATTTTAGATTGATTCAACCAGAGCGACGGTAAAATCAAACTGATATTTTGTTAGGAGAAAAAACAACAATAAATTTAGTTTGAAACAGACTTTTTTGGGTTACTTCATATCCCATCACCTGGTCCCGCTGCATGCTCTGACGCTATCACTCAAAAATAGGTAAGAAACTGACAATAGTAGAAAGGATCGCATTAGTATTTGTAGATTTCTCTTAGACGGAGAAAAGTCTATTGTAAATGTGCACTTTTCTTATGTTTCTAATTAGCATTTTAATCAAATAAATATTTTTGAATTTACAGTAGAAATGAAGGCGAATGCAAACTGAAATGTTTGTTGTTTCAAACGTTTTCATTTGTTTGTTTCAAACAGTAATGCAGTTTGAATCATACTTAAATTAGTTTGAAGCAAACCATAAGCGTTGGTAGAAATAACCAACTAATCTGTTTGTTTTCGTAACTGTCACAATGAAACAACCAACATAATGGTTAATTTAACCGGATGTAAGTTGAACTTAACTGCATTGTTCCCGAAACAATTACTCAAAATTTAAGTTTGTTTTAACCACCGTAGGTAGTCAAATCAAACTAATATGATGTTTGTGCCCAATTCAACGTGAAACTCCGGTTAAATGAAACTAAAATATCTTTGTGTTTACCAATCTTTTTTCTCAGTGCTCTCATCAGTTTCCCATGAGGGATTACTACAGATTGACCTCTGCCCCGATTTTCAGAAGTTTAGAACTTTCAAAATGCCTCGGTCGAAGGGCTGCAGGGTAAGTAGGACTAAGTGTTATACATAAGTACAGTATAAAAATAATTCTTTACATTGCAGGTCTGAAATGTCCAGTGTCCGGCTACAATGCCTTCATGAAAGGTTACACCCCGTTCGCACTACAACCTATATTACGTGATATAGAGTATCTTAATAACAAATGCCATGCACGTTATTTCCAGTGAAAATTTGATGCATAAATGTCGATATCAAGATACTCTATATCACTTAATATAGGTTGTAGTGCGAACGGGGTGTTACGTTGGTAAGCTCATAGTTCATGTTTAACATGACCATGACTTGAAAACGAGCCGTAAGAATCCGATCCAATTCATAAATAATAATTGAGAAATAAAGCTTAAGATTCATAAAATTGTTGCTTGCGTTTCTTCCTTTGGAATCAAAAAGCCATTAATGGGTAAAATTTTACCCATATAACATGAGAATATCCAGAAACTCGATTTACCCATTATTGGGTAAATGGCGCCAATGTCAGATAATGCGTATTTTTTTACCCATGTTCCACAAAATTTCATTTTTAGAGCTGGAAAAAAACATACCCATGACTTGGCATTTATGTCATATACCCATAAATGGGTAAATTGAGTTTACGCATTTAATGGGTTGACTCCAAGGGTAAGTCGCTTAGAGCATCATTAACGGTGGGCAACAGTAGCGCTGCTATTTCAGAAGCGCTGCAGCGCTCTCATTTTAGTTTAGCCACCCTTCTCAATACCGGTCGTTGTTAGAGCATCATTAACGGTGGGGAACAGTAGCGCTGCTATTTCAGAAGCGCTGCAGCGCTCTCATTTTAATTTAGCCACCCTTCTCCACACCGGTCGTTGCTATAGCGATGATCAATTTAGTTACCCTATCCCGTACCGGTAGAGAGGTAGAAGTAATCTTTTTTTTATAAATCATTTATTTGCACAGGCTCAATCGAATCAACTTTACAAAGCCAAGTGTTCATTTTTATATACACTAAGGTTTTTTTTTACACGGGGGATACGTACCGTGTAAAAAAAAACCGTGCAAAAAAAACCGCGTTAATTCCGGAATCCGTGTAAAAAAAAACCGTGCTAATCCGAAATCCGTGTAAAAAAAACCGTGTTAATTCCGAAATCCGTGTAAAAAAAAACTTTGATAACATGTTAAGTCTTTTGCAATGGAAAACACTTAAAAGATTTTCTAAACGGTGGAATGGATAGCAAAACAACTTACAAGAGTCAAGCGAAGGCTCCAACGCCAGAACACAAAATAGGACCGGAGTGAATGTGTGTGGGGATAAGTGGGAATAATACAAGTACATTCATGATGGCATATCTCGAGACCCTTGATATCTGCAAAGGTGCGGTCTTGAGCAAAGTTGTTCAGAAGGTCAAGAGCATTCGAAAAGTGAAGGGCTTTGTTCGGAATTCCACCACTACGTGACGCTAGTAAGCATACGAAATTGAGCATTTGCAACTTGTTCTGTTTCGAGATTTTGATAAGATGGATAGTTCTAGTCATCAGCAAAGTTGTTCAGCAGATCAAAGGCATTTAAAAGATGGGCCGTTCTTTCGGAATTCCACCGCTACGTGGCGCTAATGAGCATGCAAAATTGAGTATTTTCAACCTGTTCTATCTCGTTATTCTAATAATATAGAAAGTTCTAGTTTTGGGCAAACACGGAGAAAAAAATAAAGTCATATCAATAATATTCAGGTCCCGATCAAGCATATTCGTGCATTGACTTTTATATAATACTTTTTTGAGATTGTTTCACGCATAATACAATAGATCGAAGAATAATGGAAGCTTCAATTAAACAAAATTGATGATCTAACTAGAGCATGGAATAGGGTTGAATCAACCATATTATCATAGACTAACTCTAAGACCAGTAGGTCCCATACAAAAACACGCAAAAAAATACGTAGTTATACCAATTCAAAATAGGAATCAATTTAACTAAAATTTTGGTTTATATACGGACCAATAAAACTGATGAACTAATTCAACAAAAACTTTGAGTTGAAATAAAACTTCATGTTTTATAGAATTGAACATCGTGTTTTATTGCTCAAAACAAAATGTTTTGTTATGCCAACTAAACGCATTTGTTGAAATAATTATCAATGATGAACTAATTCAAGAAACCCATTGAATTGAAATAAAACTTCATGCTTTATAGAATTGAACATCGTGTTTTATTGTTCAAAACAAAATATTTTGTTGAATCAACTAAACGCATTTGTTGAAATAATAAACATCGAAGAACTAATACAATAAAACCATTTGATTGAAATAAAACTTCATGCTTTATAAAACTGAGAATCGTGTTTTATTGTTTTAAAATAATTACCGCGCTATAATCCCCAGCCGACCGGCGTGTTGGAAAGCATGAATCGGACATGGCAGGAAATGGCCTTGTGCATGTGGTTGGATGCAGGACTCGGGAAGAACAGTTAGGGAAAGGTCGTCATAATGGCAGCTTATTTTCAAAATCGTCTTCAATCGGAAGTTTTTCCAGTTATCTACAAAGAGAATAATTAGTTGATAATCTGTTTTACAAATTATACTGTTTAAACTTACTTTAGAAAAACCGAGGCAGAGGCAGCAATATGGCTGCTATGAAATGTGCACTCATACAAATAATTTATTAATACAATAAATTAACCATTTTAGTTTAAACGATGTTTAAAATAAGATATTTTTATAAATCAAATATTATTTAGACGAATATCACACAGCGGTGACTACTTTAAATAATTTGATTCGTTTGATTTTAATTGAATTTTGAATAGATTTTGATTTTTTTTTAAGAATTGAAACAAATAGAAACCATGTATTGAATAGCAGCAAAATATTTTGTTGATTCGAAACAGGGGGATTCTAGGGTGAAAAAATATTTCGATTTTATAACAATAAATTAATCGATTGAGCTTAAAATTAAATGCGATTATTTAAAGTAATATCACACAGTAGTGATTACTTTAATTAACTTTATTGGTTTGATTTGAATGAAAATTTGAATTGATTTAGAACTTTTTTATGAATTGAAACAAATAGAAATCTTGTATTGAAAAGCAACAAATCATTTTGTTGATTCAAAACAGAGTGATTTCTTACCGTGAAAAAATATTTTGTTCAAACAATAAATTAAACATTTGAGTTAAACGATAAATGTGGTTGTTATAAATCAAACATTATTTAAATTAATATCACACAGCAGTGATTACTTTGACTAATTTTACTGGTTTGACTTGAATGAAATTTTTAATTAATTTGGAACTTTTTTATGAATTGAAACAAACAGAAAGCTTGCATTGAATACCAACAAAATATTTTGTTGGTTCAAAGCAGAGTGATTTCTTAGGGTGACAAAATACTTTGTTCAAGCAATAAATTAATAATTTGAGTTTAAAAACAAATGTGATTGTTCTGAATCAAACAACTGTGATTACTTTAAATAATTTTGTTGGTTTAATTTGAATGAAATTTTGAATTGATTTGAAACTTTTTCATGAATTGAAACAAATAGAAACTTTGTTTTGAATACCAACAAAATATTTTGTTGATTCAAAGCAGAGTGATTTTTTTGCGTGAACGATTTTTTTCTTGGCTCAGTCAGTACTAGAACATCGTCCCAAGCTCGGTCCCAAGCTTAATAATGCACCCCTTATAATGAACTCACATGAACACACTCTCAAATACTCTGTCAAAATAACACAGCAAATCAAAACAAAGGCGCAAATATGTATAACAAGGTGCTGGCTTCAAGGTGTAATTCGGACCAAGGGGTTCTACAACAGTTAACCAATTTCAAATCGCTAGTTACATATTGATTGTTGATATTATGCTAACATCAACAATATTCATTGTTGATGATTTGACAGCTCTCTGATTCTCATGATAAATTCAATAATGTTTACACGGAGAAAAAAATAAAGTCATATCAATAATATTCCGGTCCCGATCAAGCATATTTGTGCATTGACTTATATATAATACTTTTTTGAGATTGTTTCACGCATAATACAATAGATCGAAGAATAATGGAAGCTTCAATTAAACAAAATTGATGATCTAATTAGAGCATGAAATAGGGTTATATCAACCATATTATGCTAACATCAACAATATTCATTGTTGATGATTTGACAGCTCTCTGATTCTCATGATAAATTCAATAATGTTTATGTTTAATATGAACTTATTTTGAGGGCTGAACTAATGGTATCGGATGGTTGGTTTAAGCATACACAGAGATTCGTTCAAATGATGTTATGGTTGGTTCCAAAAATAAAAAAAAGTCGTTAAATTTACGATAAAAGTTCCTAATTGGAACATTTTACACTAAAATACCACCATTATACGAATGTTTACTCAATTAGCACATATTCTTTGGATATTACGAAGTTAAACAACATATAACAATGTTTGAAAATTGGAAATATCATTCTTATCAACATGCGACCCTAGGAGTGGACAGCAAATTTGGTCTGCTAGTCGCGGTGGAGGAAGAAGCGCTTCGACTTCTTCACGATCGATTAATTGTAGCGCATCAATGTCGTACCCGTTAGCTGAAATCAAAATTCATTAAAACTACTTTAAAGAATAGTTACAATTTGCTTACATACCTACAAACTCTTCGATGCCCGCCGCGGATAATTCAAACGATTTCAATAATTCTACCACTTCTTCGTCAACATAAAACTCTTCAACCAGGTCTTCGTCCAAGTTAACCGAGTGATCTTCCACCGCCATGATATTTTTTTTCCTTCGGTTTGTCGTTGAGTGCGGATGGCAGCCACGAGGCTCAGTAGAGCTGCTATATACCCTATTTAACCTTCCAGTATGAGTGATTCAACGATAAACACGGATTCAAATAATGACATGTATGCTTGATTTAAGCATTTAATGGTCGATGTTCAATAACGTTGATTCAAATGAAATATATGCTTGATATAAACATCAAATCATTTTCAAACAACCATTTAAATTAACTATGTCAAGAATATCTTCGAAGCTTGGGATAACTATGGCAAAAGTTATATCAATCGTGCATCATTTCTGTCCGTGTATGTCTAATTTGACCTTATTTTGAGGGTTGAACTAATGGTATCGGATGGTTGGTTTAAGCATACACAGAGTTTCGTTCAAATGATGTTATGGTTGGTTCCAAAAATAAAAAAAAATCGTTAAATTTACGACAAAAGTTCCTATAATGGTGGTATTTTAGTGCAATATGTTCTTATTGGAACATTTTGCACTAAAATACCACCATTAGCACATATTCTTTGGATATTACGAAATTAAACAACATATAACAATGTTTGAAAATTGTAAATATCATTCTTATCAACATGCGACCCTAGAAGTGGACAGCAAATTGCTTCTTCACGCTCGATTAATTGTAGCGCATCAATGTCGTACCCGTTAGCTGAAATCAAAATTCATTAAAACTACTTTAAAGAATAGTTACAATTTGCTTACATACCTACAAACTCTTCGATGCCCGCTGCGGATAATCCAAACGATTTCAATAATTTTACCACTTTTTCGTCAACATAAAACTCTTCAACCAGGTCGTCGTCCAAGTTAACCGAGTGATCTGCCACCGCCATGATATTTTTTTTCCTTCGGTTTGTCGTTGAGTGCGGATGGCAGCCACGAGGCTCAGTAGAGCTGCTATATGCCCTATTTAACCTTCCAGTATGAGTGATTCAACGATAAACACGGATTCAAATAATGACATGTATGCTTGATTTAAGCATTTAATGGTTGATGTTCAATAACGTTGATTCAAATGAAATATATGCTTGATGTAAACATCAAATCATTTTCAAACAACCATTTAAATTAACTATGTCAAGAATATCTTCGAAGCTTGGGATAACTATGGCAAAAGTTATATCAATCATGCATCATTTCTGTCCGTGTAGTTGCTTCAAGCATACACACTGGTTGGAATTATAACATTTTTGTTTTGATTTAACCCTATAACAGATGTGTAAAATGATGGCTCTATTAACTATGCAGTATGGTTGATTCATTTCAAAAATGGCTTTGAGCTAAATATATTTTGAGGTTGATTCAAAAATGTGTTCATTGTAGGTATCAACTATCGAGATTCTTATTTCAATCCCCCGTCATTTCTTTCCGTGAAGTTGTTCAGAAGGTCAAGGGCATCCGAAAGGTGAACCGTTCCATTCGGACTTCTACCGCTACGTGGCGCTAGAGAGCATGCAAAATTAAGTATTTTCAACTTGATGTAGAAGGAGATGTCTGCTCATCACCATGAGGCACCAAGAGTGAACAACAATGTTTTTTGGCTAGAATGAAAGATATGAAGAGAAAGTTTTGATAGTTCCGCTAGTGTGCGGCAGGCTTGGAAGTATGACAGATGTTTTAGGAAAATTGAGCGAAAAGGGCATGTGTACAGTGGTACTCGAACCAATGACATTTTTGCCTAACATCCCACTGCGGGGTAGGTCGAAGCACGGACTAAGTCCGCCACTTCAACAGGCAACCTGCCGCACACTAGCGGAACTATCAAAACTTTCTTCATATCTTTCATTCTAGCCAAAAACATTGTTGTTCACTCTTGGTGCCTCATGGTGATGAGCGAACATCTCCTTCTACATCATAATCGTTACTCCTCGCACGGAGAATATATAACATAACAATTAATGTATTTTCAACTTGTTTTTTTTTTTCGAGATTCTGATAAGATGGAAAATTCTAGTCGTCGGCAAAATTGTTCAGAAGGTCAAGGGCATTCACGAAGATTTTTCTTTCAACTACAACATATGTTTAGTTCAAGGCAATTCTTGAATTGAATCAACCATACTTCATGGTTAAAAGAGCGATCATTCATGCACATCTGTCATAGGGTTAAATCAAAACAAAAATGTTATAATACCAACCAGTGTGTATATCTGAAGCAGCTCTACAAAAAATAAAAACAACAACCTGCTCGTTTCAGATCACTTTCAAGTTTATCGTGGCGATCTACAAGAAGAAAATCGGATGAAGTTCTTACTGCTTACTTAGTTCTTCTTAGTAATGAATTCAAATTCATTACCTAATTGAGGATTAAATTATGATTTTGTTGTGTGCTTTCAATAACAGTACTGTTTTTAATTTTTCACATTCGAAAAAATATCTTCTAATTTAAATGATGTATACAGGATGTAAACTAGATTCACGCCCTGCATTCTCATTCAAATGATTTCGAAACCAAAAATCTTATTCAGAATAAAAATTGGACTGACCCCAAGCATATTGAAACCAACAATTGTTATTCAATTAGTTCAACTAGGTATAATCATAGACTAACTCTAAGACCAGTAGGTCCCATACAAAAACGATTTTTTTCTTGGCTCAGTCAGTACTAGAACATCGTCCCAAGCTCGGTCCCAAGCTTAATAATGCACCCCTTATAATGAACTCACATGAACACACTCTCAAATACTCTGTCAAAATAACACAGCAAATCAAAACAAAGGCGCAAATATGTATAACAAGGTGCTGGCTTCAAGGTGTAATTCGGACCAAGGGGTTCTACAACAGTGAACCAATTTCAAATCGCTAGTTACATATTGATTGTTGGTATAATCATGGTTGAATTTACGGGAAATGTAAGTCAACTGTGAAAATATCAACAATATTTATTTTCGATATAATCATTGTATAGGTGAATCCACCATATTTTACTGATGTTGATTCAGACATACATTAGTTAAATCAACTTCAAATGTATGGTTGTTACAATCATGCACATGGGTTAGGTAAAATCAATGCAAAAATATAGTTATATAGTACGGCATCTGGGTTCAAAGCCTTAAAGGATCGCGTCACACTGCTTTTCGGCATCTGTATGTACATATGCGCACATATATACATACACACATGCATACATACGTACACACACAAATTCATACGTATATTCTTACATACACGCATACGCACATGCATACATACACATTTACACATTTATACATGCATATTATTAAAACACATTACTACATGCACACAAACACACTTGCATTTTCATACACACACTCACATAAGCACATGTAAAATCATACACACGTACACACACTCCCACGTTCATTTATACGCACCTTGACATAAACATATACGCGGTTTTCAAACACACACAAACACACACACACACACACACACACACACACACACGACCATACATACACACACCTATATTCATACATAAATACTTATCCCATCACCGAACAAGTAAATCAATTTGGAAATGCTTAATTTTGCATGCTCACTAGTGCCACGTAGCGGTGGAAGAACGGCCCATCTTTTGAATGCCCTTGATCTGCTGAACAACTTTGCCGATGATTAGAACTATCCATCTTATCAGAATCTCGAAACAGAACAAGTTGCAAATGCTCAATTTTGTATGCTTACTAGCGCCACGTAGTGGTGGAATTCCGAACAAAGCGCTTCACTTTTCGAATGCTCTTGACCTTCTGAACAACTTTGCTCAAGACCGCACCTTTGCAGATATCAAGGGTCTCGAGATATGCCATCATGAATGTACTTGTATTATTCCCACTTACACCACCCACACACATTCACTCCGGTCCTATTTTGTGTTCTGGCGTTGGAGCCTTCGCTTGACTCTTGTAAGTTGTTTTGCTATCCATTCCACCGTTTAGAAAATCTTTTAAGTTTTTTCCATTGCAAAAGACTTAACATGTTATCAAAGTTTTTTTTTACACGGATTTCGGAATTAACACGGTTTTTTTTTACACGGATTTCGGAATTAGCACGGTTTTTTTTTACACGGTTTTTCGGAATTAGCACGGTTTTTTTTTACACGGGTTGGAAAAAACCGTGCAAAAAAAAAACCGTGTTAATTCCGGAATCCGTGCAAAAAAAGCCGTGCAAAAAAAAACCGTGCAAAAAAAACCGTGTAAAAAAAACCTTAGTGTACATCAGTTATCTTAAAACTGAAGGGGATACATTTTTGAGTAGATCCACTTTTTACGAAAATTGATTAGCATTTCCGTGAGAGAAAAATTGTACTCACAAATTGAGTAAAATGAAACGAAAGTGTAATTTTCTTTTGTCTCCTGTTCGCATTCATCGTTTGAAGCTCGCACATCAGAGTTCAAAGAGCAGCAGCTTCTTGAGGACATACTCCTTTGTTTAACATTCGAAGTGCATTAAAAAGTGTCCGGGTAGTCCACTTTACCATTTATGTGGCATTCGTGTCGAGACGTTTTTTATTATGAATTTATACATTTATTGAATTTATCAATTGGAATGCATAATTTTATAAAAATATGCATTGCAATGCATACATTTGATTTATGCATTATATGAAATGCATATATTTAAAATATGCATAGGAATGCGTATATTTGATGTATTATTATCAATGTATAAACCTGATTTTTTGTTCTAATGACTGGATAGATCGAATATGGTTTTAGCATAGAATTTATGCTTTTTAGTATATTTGTTTTTCTCCATGTACCAACTGCTTCATGCGCTGCAATCGGGCTGCTAAATTTGAGCACCCGACTCTTCCCGAAAGCCTCGCTGCTAGTTTGGGAGCGCGTTTAGCAGCGACCGGTACGGTGGTGAGTGATGATAGAGCGCTGCTAAACGGGGTTCTATACCCCACCGCTAATGATGCTCTTATAGCGGTGATCAATTTAGTTACCCTATTCCGTACCGGTAGAGAGGTAGAAGTAATCATTTATTTTATAAATCATTTATTTGTACAGGCTCAATCGAATCAACTTTACAGAGCCAAGTTTTCATTTTTATATACATCAGATATCTTAAAACTAAAGTGGGATACATTTTTGAGTAGATCCATTTTTTACGAAAATTGAGTAACATTTCCGTGAGAGAAAAAGAGATAATATATAATTGTACACAAAAATTGAGTAAAATCAAACGGGAGTGTAATTTTCTTTTGTCTCCTGAAAGCGCGTGTATTTCGCATTCAATCCACACAGAGAGGAATTTGATGGTCAATTTTACCATTATTGGGGGTTAGGATGACTATTGCAGCATAGTGATTTTGAACCGACTATGATCATGGTAAAAAATACCATTAAAAATAGTTGATCCAACATTTGCCATAATGTCGGAATAGTCCTCGTTACCATGATCATAGTCAAGAATGCCATGAACGTGGTGAATTCGTCTATTTTCATGGTTATTGTAACCATTATATGCAATTGTCACCTTGACCATGATTTAATTGTCGGTATAACGATAGAATTTTTCTCAGAGCACCACTCTGACTCTGTTCGCATTCGTTGTTTGAAGCTCGCACATCAGAGTTCAAAGAGCAGCAGCTTCTTGAGGACAGACTCCTTTGTTTTACATCCGAAGTGCATCAAAAAGTGTCCAGGTAGTCCACAATTGTGAATGAAGTGGATATTTTTCGTATTTTATTTTTTTAATTTTTATTAATATTAATATTTATTAAAGACACATTACCTAAGTAACCACAAGCATTATATCATAACACTAATTCGACCGACTATCAGCAACAGTAATACCATATCACATTTTTTCAACAACTCCCATGCTATGTAGCATTACCTATACATTAAATATGTTATGATGCATTACTATATTTCTACGAACAGCTTAACGTTAAATACGCATTAAATGATCCATTAATGCATTGTCTCAATAAATGCTTCATTGCTAGCTAAAAAGTAGCATTGGTGCAATATCATCTGGATGACGTTTTCCAATTTCACTTTGGAAATGAGAAACATATGCTCGAGCTGAGCTGCCTGTCAGATTCAGAATCGTCATCATCATTCTCCTTAACCAGAAAGTTTGATTTTTCAAATTTCAGCAAAAAGTATGGATGCATTATAGGGAGCCGCGGGTTTTTCTGGTTGCTTATATTCAGAGGACGGAGATGTTTTTTCAACGAGGAACAATCTTTGTTCTCATATCATTTTCATTAATGATCCAGTTTCAACCTGCACCGGGTATCAAAATTGTGTCGGCTTGTTGTGTGATGAACGGCGGTGGGTATGATTTCATTTGTAGCTCGTATCGGGTTGATGTTTGCACTGATTAAAGGTTAAGGTATCGCAGTCTCAATGGCGGGTTTAGCAAGAAAAATCTAAAAATAGCTGCATGAATGTTTTTATAGAACGACAAAGAGGGTATGTCTAGGGTGTGCTTCCTTAATATGATGCAGTTGTCTTAGATAATTCCATTGCTCTTATGGCTAAGAGCGTTAACACAACCGGCATTCATCGATCAGTCGTGAGAAGCCTTGGTTCGAATCCCGATGTAGGAAACACATTTGAGCTTATTAAAAATATATCCCATCATTGTTACGCGCAGATGCCATAAAATAAAATAAAATAATATATCCCCACAATACGTAACAGAAAAAATGAATTCATCTAGAAAAAATTAAATACATTCTCGATGTTTCTTTTTCCAAAATACCCCAAGCTTTATATATGCTTTTTAAAATGCAATAAAACATTTCAGTAGAAGCAGTAATTCAACTGCTGAAAAGTAACTATGCCCTAAATATACTTATTTTCGGGCTTCAATAGAGCATGTGCGCTAGCTTTAATTTGACAGGAGTGGGGCCCTTTTCGACTTTAGTTCTACTTTAAGGACACAATTAAGATTAGATTGCTATATACCAAAAACTTATATCGTAATATAATGCATAATTGATGTATCTTTATAGAGCTTCATGGTTACTTGGGTACCATTTATGTGGCATTTGTGTCGAGACGTTATTTTATTATTGAATTTATCAATTGGAATGCATAATCTTATAAAAATATACATTGCAATGCATACATTTGATTTATGCATTATATGGAATGCATATATTTAAAGTATGCATTGAAATGCGTATATTTGATATATTTTTATGATTTTTCATTCTAATGACTGGGTAGATCGAATATGGTTTTAGCATACAATTTATGCTGTTTAGTATATTTGTTTTTCTCCGTGTACCAACCACTTCACGCGCTGCAATCGGGCTGCTAAATTTGAGCACCCGACTCTTCCCGAAAGCCTCGCTGCTATAGGTATTACTGTTGCTGATAGTCGGTCGAATTAGTGTTATGATATAATGCTTGTGGTTACTTGGGTGATATACACCCTTCGAACGCGAAGAGGATAAATAGGAAATAGGACGTTCAAACAGGATGAAGCAAATCAATTACTGGAAACCATAAATTAGGTAAAGTCTAATACATTTATTTTAAACTTCCAACTTAAGTTTATTGCTTCCAGTGGTTGATCCGCTTCGTATATGAATGTGATTTATCATGTGGGAATTTATACGCGCATCTTGAGGAGTGTAGTCTTGTGATAAAATTCTTCATTGATAAACAGTAATTGTACTGCGAGCGTACCATAAGGTGACTGGCATTGGTTTCGTTTTTAATAATCTCAATCTCAAATGAAAATTTCAGTTAAATTCAATAATAAAAAAAAGAAATACAAATACTAAAGCAATTATCAGTATAACTAATGCATGAGTTCCATTGCACTCACAAATGAATTTCATAAGGTTAAACAATGAAACCTATATGGTTGCCATAAGCAAACCATTAGAAGTGATTGTAACAACAATCATAGCATTTCATAAGGTAACTTTGTGAAATTCAAACCGTTTCCTTGTGGCCAATTTTCATAAGGTTATTTATTGAACATTAAAAGGTTTTTTTCACTAGTGTACCAAAACCTAAAGGCCGGCGCACAATAGCGCGTCCCGCGTCGCGTCGCGTCAGCTGTCAACGCCAGCGTTTGGTACTAAAACGCGCACATGACGCGCAGGACGCTATAGGCCACACAATACAGCGTAAATCCAGTGTCCGCTTCAATCATTTGTTTTGTTTTGACTGTGAACTTATAATTTATTTTTCAATTATGTTAATTGTATGTCAATATTTTCAAAATGTTAATAATATCTGCTTTTTTGAAAGGGTTTTGATACACAAATCAGAGACAAATAAACGAAACTATTCCTCCTCAATTGTCAAACTATTCCTCCTCATTTAAATATAAACTTCCCATCAAAAGGAAAAAAACAGAATTCTGTATGTACAGATTACAAATTTTTAGAAAAAATACAGATTTTACAGATTTTTGAAAAATCCTCTCTTTGGTTGCATTTCATGATCATGTTTAAATAACCATATTTGGAAATCTCATTGAGCCGCCTACATCATATGTCAGACATCTGATTCATCGACATATCAGAAGGGTGGCCGTTTCGAAGGCATCAAGCAAATTAATCTTAGTGTGCAGCATCCATTTTAATTCTGGATTCAAACTTCATAAACATCGGTTAAATCACCTTCTGTGGATAGCATCAATCTATCCAATGTTTGTTTTTGTATGTCTAGTACACTGTGGCTATTATTATCAATCCTACTGAATATCTTGATAAAACCACTAGAAATTGTGCAAACGCAGGTCTTAAATGATGACAGGAGGATGGCCAATTTTCAGTAGTCAATCCAAGCACCCTCGGTGGACATCATCTAACTCAATAATTAATTTAATAATTAATAATAATTATACTCAATAGCCAATAGGCAATAATTAACTCAATAGCCCACACTACTTCTTTTCATGTCCGATTCGTATACTTTGATTCTAAGGATTGATGTCAGACAATGTTATTGCATCGATAGCATAAGCTACCGGTTCTTGTATAGTATGAAAAACAACAAGAACAAGCATAAAATTTATATATTGATCGTTTTCATTAATATCTTGATTTGGTGAGCAATGCACAAATTCAACTAACATTCTTCATGATCTTTTTATTTATTTCTACCTAATTTAATTGAACTTATTTCTACCTTTTTCAGCTCACCAAATGAAAAACCAATCTGATCTTCGTACGCTGTGCACTCTAAAGCCAAGTTATATTAATAGTATTTGCAAAATATTGTTTTACTTTTATGTTTCTTACATAGCTGAAAACTTGGAATAATCCACAGATTTTCGGTAATTTTTTGTTTAGTTGCAATAAAAAAATCAGTTTGATTAGAACAACAAAACCAACGAACTGATTTGAATAATGCTATATTTTGCTTCAAGCGGAGTACTGCGTTATTCGAAATATTTTTAAGAATTTAATCGATTGGAAATCTCTTTATCTACCATAAGAAAATATTTGGATGATTTACCACCAAGTGTTCTTTTCAAGGTGTACTATGAGATTTTCGTCCTTGAAGGAATCAGAGAAAACTTTGATCGACGAGTGGTACAAAACACCACTGGACGTCATTCAAACCCTCTACAACTCCATCCCCAGGCAGATCGTAAATGGCTTCTTCTACAGGTTCCTCCCGGGACATGCCGGTGGTTCCAAGAGTGGCCAATGTATGCAATGGCCTTCTGAAGTTTATCAATATCATATTTATGAAAAATCATGAAGATAGAGGTGCGGCACGGCATGTTTTGGAATGAATGCCTCAACTAGTCGCTACTACAGGTTCCGGGGACGTTCCGGTGGATCTGGGAATGGCCATTATGGTCAAGAATCCACTTTAGTATATAATAAAGTTTGTGATGAAAAACTAAGAAGAAAGAGCTGTCACATGGCATGTTTTGAGTAAAATGAAGAGTAAACCGCATCCAAGACCCTTCATCAGAATCTATTTCATATCTCACCATATCTCGGTCAATTCAAGGCCGATTCCTGAAATAAATAATTCATTGGCCTAAAAACAATTTTGTCTTTACGTGTGTTTGCTGAACAAAATTGTTTGGCAACGGCATCTTGTACAAAATCTCATCACAAATTCCCTGAATAACTTCCCGGAACCCGAACAACTCCGGTGTCCGAGGACTATGGCCAATTATGTTACCAAGATATAAAACTATATTAATTTTCTAGTCAAATGCTTCTTGTCTTAATTAAATCGGATAATATTTCATGAAATAAGAGCGCTACAAAGTTGATCAGAAACTTGCCTGACCTGATCATTTTGTAAGTATAAAGTGTCCCTTGACTCAGGCTAATATGCAACGATCGATTACATTTTTTATTATAACTCATAAAATATTTGGGCTAGGACCGGTATTTAACTAGTGGTACACTTGCTTAGATAATTTTAATGAGCCATTTGGTAGAATACATCACGAAAAGTTACACAACTCATTTTATAAAGTCAGAAACTTTTGAGGGGTATGGATGTAATTTCGGTCTATAAGCACCAAATTGGGTCTTTTCATGAATGCAACTTCATCCCACTTGATAGATAGGCGATTAAATGTAGTCTACGTACGGTTTTTTTTTCTGATTTTCTAATTAAAGGCCTGTATTCGTTTATCCAACACAACATTTCATAAATCAAACTAAATCAAACTGCTACGAAACACCTAAGTGATTTTCACATATGATTTAGTGATCATTTGATAATCAAAACATTATTATTCACTTTACACAGATTTTGTTCTCTAAGTTTGTGTTTAGATGAACCATATGAAAACATACAATCGAAACTCAGACATTTTTATTATTATTATTTTCCCAATAATAAAATTTTTACTCCGCTATTCATACAACAGGCCATAGTTGGGAACATAGAATAAAACAGGTTTCTAATATTGAGTCTACAGTTTCCTTGACAAATCATTGTTATTATGCCTATGTGAACAGTTAATTTATAACATGTGACTATTTTCTGTGCATATTGGCTGCATTACTCATTTATAGCTTCAATTTAGCCAAATTTAGATAAGTCAAAAATCGTGTAGATAATGTTCAGCTAAGCCATTGAAGTCATGATGTCTAAGAAGTTAAGGAAATCGAAAACTACGCGGAAGTGAACGCCTAAACATTGGTATAATGTCTCAACTACATCGAAATAAATCGGTTATCTTGATAGAAATATAATTTTGTTGATTATCGCCGAATAAATGATATATTTGGAACATAGGAGAATATAGGAGCTAGGCTAACATTACATCCCGTTACCCTATTTGGTCTCAAATGCGATGCACGCTAAGTTATTTTTCAACCAGTGAACGGGAACCAAACAATAGTTAAATATATGATACAGATGTTTTTTACAGATTTTCAACAGTTGGATACAGATAAAAAGATTTTTGGATGTTAAAATACAGATTGACCATGAAAAAATGTGGCAACACTGGTCCTAAGCCCTGGTAAATGGTGAAAGGTTGTGATGATTGTTATTTACGGGAGTAATAGTTCAGGCAACAATCAGCTGGGTTAGTCAAGCGGAGATCAAGAGGAGTGCGTGATGACATTCGTCATGCCATTTTGAGTTGAATTTCAATCCGAACAAAAGCTGGAAGTTCCTTATTTTGTTGCATTTTAGTTCAAAGCAGCCACGGAACAAAATTAGAGTGGCTTGCCGCAGACATTGCCGAGGACGTGACTTGACGGAACATTTTTATTTTGAGCAGATGATAGGGATGAGGCAAATGTGGAATTGCGAGGTTTGGTATCTACCACCAGGCTCTAGACCAAATTGCTTCGAACCAGCGGCAACAAAACATATTTTTGTGAGTCATCTTAGGTCTCTCTTTTACCTTTTTACGTCTTGTTTAATGTGAAATGCCTCGGAATTGTTTCCCAGGCGATGCGTAAGTGAAAACAAACAAAACTGGCGTTCTATAGTTTCGAAATAGTGTAAGATTCCTGACCAAAAATTCTCAGACGGAAAATTCCAATCAAATATATTGTAACCATACAATAAGAATCTGTAGTGAAGGTAACGGGGATGTAACGTTAGCTCAGCTCCTTGATTCGGCCTGTGTACCAAATAACTGTCATTATTTCTTTCGATAATCAACAAAAATTATGCTGCTATCAGCATTGTACACCGATTTGTTCAAAGCAATTGAGACAAAATCAATCAATTTATGAGTAGAATTCGCTTCCGCGAAGTTTCGATTTCCCTTGACTTTTTAGACAATCCGCGGCTTTACTCGGTTAAGCTGAACGGATTATCTAACCGATCTTCGAATGATGTTAATTTGCCAAATTGGACCGCAAAAAAAAAAACCGAATAATGCAGCTAAAATGTACAGAATATAGTCACATGTTATTAACTAACAGTTCACATTAAAAACAGTCAATGATTTAGTCACAAAACGGTGGACCCAATGTTAGGGACATATTTTTTTCTATGTTCCCAAATTTGGCCTGTTGTATGAAAAGCGTAGTTAAAATGATGTTATTGGTAACATTTATGCATGCAAATATTCGAGTTCCGGTTAAATGTTGTACATGGCTCATCTTAACAAAAATAAAGGAACAAAATCTGAGTAGAGTAAAATATAATATTTTGATTGTCGAATGACCGCTAATCATACATAAAAATCACTTTAGTGTTTTTAGCAGTCAAGTATGGGGTTTGATGGCGAAATTGTTTGTTGGGTAGAGCGAATACAGCTGG
>JASCZW010008622.1:0-48799 GCA_034211315.2 Aedes japonicus | reverse complement strand
ATAAGTGCAGCTGACCGAGAGCGAAGATGCGGATGCGGTTGAAAAGTGCAACGAGCTTGACCAGCGCTCCATCGTACGAAGGTAAATGAAGATTCCTTGAAGTACATATACGAAACGAAATGTTCGACTTTACGTGTTTGTTTTTTCATTGAAGTTTTTATTTTGCTCTGTAATAAGGTAAAGCAACCGGTTTCTCGACTTTTAACGACTCTATCATGTAGCATGATTGTGAAAAATTGTACAATTGGCTGTTGAAACTGTTAAGATTCGTGCTAATTTGACGCTACTAGAGTCGGATAATGCATTGTCGGTAAATATTAACATAAATGACAAAAATTGAGTGTGTGGAGCAGTGAAGCAAACGTTTCTTAAAAAATTCAAACCTGTATAAATCATATTCAAAAAGGACTCCTTCCAGTTTCACCTTAAGCATATTTTGGAGATAATCTAGTCAGACGTTTGCGGAACGGTATCACCTGTTGGCGTTGGAGAAGTGCACTATTTTGTGATCTTCATCGATGACTAGCGTCAATTTACGATTGTATTGTTGATTAAGAACAAAATGGGATTCAGTTATTCATTCTATTAACGTCTTTTTAAACTGTACGTCTGCTGTAGACGTTTCAGTTCATTCGAGGCAGCAACAAACAAAGATGAGGAGGTCTGTCGGCGTAAAGGAATCAAGTGGATTCCGAAGTAATTTTATTCCATTCCGAGTCAACAGGCTCTGGAAAATAATGCACGAACTGCATCCTTGAGGAGCATAGCCGGTCAATGCTTGAAAACTCGTGCTGAAAAATCTTCTTTTGACACCGCCTTTTTTTACAGATATCTGTAAAATTTCACCGAAATCCGTAAAATCGGATTACCGAACGTTCAGCTGTTGAGAATTCGGTAAAACTTAACAGATTTCTGTAAAGAAATCCAAGATGTATAGCTCTGAAAGTTCAACAAAGCAAAAATCAGACTTTCCATGAGTTTATGGAACTTCTTGAGAACGTCCCAGAATACTCCCAAAGTTTTCAAAAGCTCCGTGGTCTTTTCAAAAGATTTTTGGAATAAAGTAGCCTAGCACTTCAAGTAGCTGACTGCGTTACGTATTGGTTTGTCTACACTTGGAGAGGAAGTGAAGGAATATTGGTTTGTGACTTTGTTGTCGTCTAGTTTCCCGGAATCTTGCAACGGATTGATGATGGCGCTCGACGGTCGATTTTGTGAAAAGGAAAGTTGCTGAACGAAGAAAAACGTCATTTGGAGACCGCGGCACTTAGTAAGAAAGTGCGACGACTGGATCCTGGAATAAAAGGTTATGGAGAAGCAAGTAGTGAAGAAAGAGACAGTTTACAACGATTGCACTTCCAGCGTGATTGCAGAGATAGCACAGGATCGTGCGGAAAAGTAGAATTACCACCAAGGAAATATCGCTTTTAAAATGGAGTCTGGAGTAAAAATTGTATCTTGCTGCGGAGGTAGCCAGAGAGGCTGACGTGTGGTACCTTGATTCAGGAGTCACTTCCCACATGACAGCTGACATTCCAACATTCTGGAGGAACTGGATGGAACCAAAGTGGAAAGAATTACTTTGGCCGATGGTACGTCAATCAAGTCGGTTGGTGTTGGTTCTGGCAAGCTTGTTTCTGTAAATGAAAAAGGTGGTCGAATGAACGTGAAGCTGGAGAATTTGTTCCTCGTACCGTCACTTGCAGCGAATCAGCTGTCGGTGAGCAGAATAACCGATTTGGGGTTTTGAGTGTTGTTCGACGCGCTAAACGGTGAAGAGCTGTGTTGATGGATGGTCTTTACCTTCTGAAATAATTCATGGCAGACCCGGCATTCTTAGCATGACCCAAAACACCGTGTATTATGCCCGCACTTGTGGGATCACAGGTTCGGACATAGAGATACACAAGCGGTGGTGAAGATAGTGCGAGAGAAACTGTAGTTATGCATTGCAAATAGACTCTTGTAAAGTTCAATCGATTTGTATTTGCTACTATGAGGGGAAGATGAGCAGAGAATCTTTTCCGAATGTGTATATGACAAGATAGCCGCGATTGGAGAGCTGGTACACGTTCATCTGGGAGATCCGATGGAGGTAGCAACAGCAAGAGTTAATCGTTTGCATTGGGGATGGCTACAGCATGTACTCCGTCGTCTACCCGTTACTTTGAGTATTGCGCATTCATCATCATCATTAATCAGTACCAGCGCAAACCAAATCGGTTACTACTCAAAGTGTATCCGTTCTGAAGGAGGTGGTGAGTTTTTTGGAGCTTTGTTTATGAACAGGATCTTGCGGATATGTTGCGATGCTTGATATGCGCTTCACGGGCAAAGCAATTTATCCGGCAAAGTATTACACGGAAAAAAATCCGTGTACTGCAGTCATGAATTCGAGAACAAGCAAAAATACATCGCGAACTGAATCCCGTAATCATGCACTAAAGGGTGTCCACAGTTAAATTGCATCACTTTCAATAAGCTGTAACATTTTGCCCTTTGGGTTGAGTTGTTTACACTGCGTGAGTTTCATGTGAAATGTGTCGTAGTTTCAAAAATGGAGTCGAAGGAACAGCAAGTTCGTGAAAACATTTTGCACACGCACCTCGACAACCCACTTCTTTCGCACCGAGCCATCGGAAAGATGTTTAAAACTCACCAGTCTACAGTGTCTCGTGTTATAAACGTTTCGGGAAACGTTTAACTGTCGATCGGAAGAAGCTGAGTGGTAGAAAAAGTGTTCCGTACTGTGTGAACACTGAAAATTATTTTTCGTTTATGTTACTTTTAAGAAGCTACCTTCCTATTTAATGCCACACGCGCAACTGTCACAAGCACTAAGCATTTGTTGACAAAGAAAGAAAATTCGTTCATTCTACAAAGACAATACTAGTAACTACGAGTAATTTGTTATCAATAAAAAGAAACGTCTCTCTGGTGGTTGCATGAACGACCGACGAGGTCTACTTTATCGGCTCAAAATATAATTGAAAAACAAAGTGCATCCACGAGAAGTTGTTCGTGACATGGGATTCGATCCTGCAGTTTCAGAGAGAGGTGTTATTGAGTCCGTGGTTGATCTCACTACACTGAACCCAAACATCGTCCCAAGATCGTCTGAAAAGTAATTCGATTGACCCCTTTAACGAAAAGCATTCGGAAATCGGATGATTGTCTTATGGATAGATCCGTATGACGATCATCCATGTTTCGTATGACAATCAACCCAATACAATACGATGTTTGTTTCCAAACTGTGAAGAGCATTACCGATTTATAAAGCAATTTAATCTGAAACAAATCATGGACTTAAAATTATCTCATATAATCCTTTCAAACCCGTAGAGCAAAGCTTGCAACGGAAGCCCAAAAATTGAGGAGTTCGGTATCAATTAACCGTGACTCCGCAAGAAATCGAGCAGGTTTCGATCCTTTATTTGTGATGGTACCAGTTCTGATAGCGATTGATAGGTTCTTACCGAATGATGTAAAATCGAATGGTTGTCATCCCTCATTTCAAATGATTCTCGTTATAGGGCTTTTCCAATGCAATACGCATTCGATTTTGGGATGACAATTTTTCATACAGCATGCATTCGAATTTGAACGGGAGGTCAATTCACTACGCGATTTATTAGTTGGTCAACATTGGAAGGATAATCATCTGGTTTTCTAGAAAATCGTTCTTCGCGTGTATCTATCATTCGAAAATGCGATTTCAATGTTTCGATATCAACCGACGGAGGATTCATTCGATAAAGGAGGATGTTTGGGTTCAGTGTAGGCCATATTGACGCATGAAAAGTTAATTGATTACTGTGCATTGAGTTCTAACTCTCGATAGCGCCTTCATTTCTATTTTGGCATACATTAATGTTTCCCTTCATCCCAGCAGGAACAGGAACATTCATGAGTACGACCAAAGAGAAGCAGCGCGATTAGCTGGTCTTCACGAAATTCATTTTGTTAGATGACAAGCAATATGAATGTTTCATACAATTTACGAGACAATGGTTCTATGTACAAAATCCATGTTTACGAAACGAGTGAAAGCTAATTAACGAAAATAAATTTTTCAGTGAAGGATCAAAGGCGAGTGGTTGCTGCCTTTAAACGCAAGCCCGAATGTTCCGTTCGGGATGTCACGAAAACACAGCACTTGACCAAAAGTTTCGTGCAGAAAGCCAAAAAACGAGCCGGGCTCCGTTCGTTGAAAGTTCAGAAAGCTTCAAACCGTAATGAAAAACAGAATGGGACAGCTACAACACGTGCGCGTAAGCTTTACATGCAAATGTTGACGAAACCACACTGCTGCATTATGGACGATAAAACACACGTAAAAGCGGACTTTAAACATGTTCCCGGCAACCACTATGTGACTGCGAAAGACAAATTCGATGTTGCAGACTCTCAGGAAACAGCAAGTGTCAAAGTTCCCCAAGAAATCCATAATTTGACAGGGGATTTTTTAGTGTGGTAGACAGAGCAAGCCTTTTGTTAGAACTTCAACTCTAAATGGTCAAGTATACATGAATGAATGCCTGAAAAAACGACTGCTCCGTTTCTCAAAACACACAACGTGCCTACAATGTTTTGCCCTGACCTAGCCTCTTGTCACTACTCCAAGGATGTTCTGTCTGGAGTGGTACAAGACGAATGGTGTCAATTTCGTTCCGAAAGATCTTAGTCCCCCAAACTCTCCAGAGTTGCGGCCAATTGAAAAATATTGGGCTATAATGAAGCACGAACTCCGTAAGCATCCTAAAATTGTCACTACAAATCAGTAAAAGTTGAAGTCATGATTGAAAGCGGAAAAAAATGTCGGTTCAAGCGTTGTACAAAATCTTATGCGTGGTATTAAGAAGAAAGTTCGGGCTTTTGGATTTGGTAAAGAAATACAGCGAAATATAAATACCTAAACCAAGATTATACATTGGATTTTATTTCCTGAATATTTCATGACAATCGGTTGAGAAAGTTGTTTTTGAGGACGAGTTTAAAGTGATGCAATTTAACTATGGACACCCTTTAAGTAGCAAACAAACAATACCTCAATGGGCGATTTGATTAAATTTATCTTCTGCTAACTTATTAAAGTTCGCCTTGATACCTGATGATGCAATACGTAGCTGGTTCTCCAATTGTTCGTCAGATAGCTTATTTCTGGCTTTTGACTTAACGGTTTTCATGAGAGAAAATAGTTGTTCACAAATATACGTTGAACCAAAGAAAGAAGTTATAAAAAGAGCATGGCTCCGCAACTCAAAAAAAGATTCTTCCAAAACGTATTTCGAATAGAGTGTTGGAATGTTATTTTCCTTGATGAAACTGCACTGGCATACCTGATTTCATCGCATTCTTAGCACGATCCAAGCGTAGATAAATGAGAAAATTTTCTTGATTTAAGATGCATTTCCCACCGCGTCAATTTCTGCTCAAAGGATTTGATGTGATTGAAAAGCTTGTGAACTAGCTTATTTTCCCACTGAGGTTGCACATTCAAATCATTCAGATGTGTCGAGATGTCAATCAAGAATGCAAAACTGATGAACTGCCTTTCCTTTTTGTTTCATAAACTCTGCTATTTCCGTCTTGAGATCGTAAACACGCTTAAGAACTTTTCCCCCGCTGAGCCAACGAACTTCATTATAGAAAGGTATGTCTCCATATTCTGCGTCTAGCTCCGACAAAAAAGTATGAAATTCTCGATGCTTCAATCACTTCATAACGTTCTTGAACCATCTATTTCTTCAACTCTACGAGTAATCGTAGCTCGCGACAGAGAAATCAGCGAAAAAACTCGATTTTGGACTGGACACTGCCTTCAAACAATCTTTTACATCCGAAAAAAGTTTCAACATTTCAATTTCAACTTTTCTATTATTAAACACGTTTTGCTGACATCCGTAAACAATGGCTTCTTTTGCGAATTTCTTGAAAATGCTAACTCGCTCAAGTAAACTACCACTTCTATTATAAAGGGGGACTCTTGTTCTGTACAATCATCGTCATAATTCACTATGATTAAGTTAGCATTCTCGAGAAATTCGTGGAAAAAGTCATTGTTTACGTTTGCGACATTGGCCCTTATGAAAATTTTTTGTCGTTTTGTTTTTTACTAGCCGACGCGGCTGGGTAGCTCAGTGGTTACCCGTTTTGCTTACTGAGCAGATGGTCGGGAGTTCATTCCCAGGCTCGTCTCCTCCTTTGCCATTTGTCACTTACCTCTTTCTATCACCACTAGATTTAAAATAAAAAGCAGTCTACTGCGCTTTCTTTCATTGATCGCTTCACTTACCACAGTGCATCCATGATCTAAAAAAATAACCTGCCTCACTAACACAACTATCCTTCGCCTTGGCAATTGAAGAGATGCAGTGGTGATCATGGTCTTTAATAACAACGATTGTCAAACTAATCATCCTTCTTCCCCCTCCCCAAAGACTGTGAGCACGTGGCCGGTACTGATCTATCAATAGAATTAGTGAACTTGTACATTGAAGACGTAAAGCTACTCCCAAGCTCCATCTAAGAGGTTCTCTGTGCAATTGAATAGCAACTACGATCAGAACTGGTAAATCTCACGGCCATCATATGACGATGGCAGAAACAGCCCAAGTAACCACGAGGCTGTAATAGCATGCATATATAGGGCATATGTATTACGTCTAGTGTATCATTGAAGTTGGATTAAAGCTGAAAAGGGCCCCACTAAGATCGAACTAATGCTATATCTTTTGTAATGCCATAAGACATTGCTAAAGTAGCCTTATTACGATTGGTAATGCATCACAACTTTTTCAAGCTTATCTAATGCTTTATTACTTGACAACTGTTGAATTGATGCGATCCCGCATTACTGATGTTGATTATGGGTTGAATAAGTGCAATAATATAATGCTTGTGGTTACTTGGGAGGCCTTCTCACTGTCACGAGAAGAAACGAACTATCATAGGCTTTCTTGTCATTCACACACCATCATTCGGTCCTGATATTTTTTCCCATACGATTTTGTTTCAGAAATGTCTTACTAGTTTACATAAAATTAGCCAAACAATAATATGTTATCGACAAATTGGAAATTGTTTTGAAGTTTTGTGATAAATCTCATCAATTATACCAATAAATGGAGCGATGACCAAACTCTGTCACGTTCTGTCATGACGAAAAAATCGATGAGAATTTGAAAAAATCTCCATCATCGTTTTCTTGCCCGGTGAGATTTTCAGACGTATTTCGGTAAAAATCGTTGGTCATTTTTCATCGAAAATGACATTTGCCAACCCTGACTACGATATTGCACGGTCTTTAAAAAAAACCGTTTTTACTAACCATTTTCGAGAATAACAAACAAACTTCAGAGCGAAACAAAAACATTACCAGACAGTCGCACGCGTGATTGATGAATGAGAGTAGAATTAAAAATAATTTGGCTCTCATTCATTTGACTCTAGCTCTCAATTCATATGAGAAACGAGAAAAATTAAATGCTCTCCTCGCTGAATACTTTTCACGTCGAATGACTCAAATTTCGGTTAGAAAATTAAAAGGAGAATGAAGTGGTTTTGTGAATAAAGAGAGAGCTGCGACCAGTGCGAATTTATCCAACATCCATCTCGTCATTCACCGAGTCGGTGCGAAACTAAATCTAGGGTTTTTTTTTCATTAGGGCGAATCTACAATTAAGAGATTCTTTCCGGGCTCGCTCTCTTTCATTCATAAACCAATCACCTTTACGTTTTTCATTCTAATATTTGTGGAGTATGCTAGCTAGCACTGTTGTGTTTCGATCTAGTACTAAAGAATCCCTTGAAAGTTTTTATAACGGCGCTGTAATGAATGAAAGAGAGCGAGCCCTGAGAAAAATCTCTCAATTGTAGATTCGCCCTAATGAAAAAACTCTAGAAATGTTCAGAAGAGCCAAAATTCGGTGTTAGCAAGAACACATTCAGTCACTCCGTCAGAATGTTTTGCGTTTATTGTGTTTTGTGTTGTTCTCCTCTTTTTGTTTTGAATGATTAAGCCGGAGATCCGTACAGAAAAAATGTGTCCGGTATCATCCTGTGTGAATGAAGGCAATCGGTGCGAGTCGCCTTTTTTGGAGAGGACCGAATGCATGTGTTCGTTAGATCATAGCCTCTTCTCTTTGTTATTAATTCGTGTGTTCAGCAAACACCAAGGAATTGAATAATGTTGTTTTTCGCACTCATTTCGGGCTGTCAATTTTTTCACACACTGGCTGCGACAACATGAGCTCAGCACACTTTTCCCCTGTGCTATTTTTTTGTAGTGTGTCTACGAGCGTTGCAATGTTCTGAGAGTTCCCGTTATGTGCCGAAGGTCCCAGTGTGTTGACTCCCAAATTGTTATTTTCTGCTGAGCCTGGCAGCCAAGCAACGCATATTGGCAATGCTGCTGGTGTCACATTTCTATCAGCTCAGCTGTCAAAAGTGTTCCTCAGTGTCCCACACATGTGGTATGGATAGAAAATCAAAGTGCCGCAGTTATAAAACATGTTCGTCGATGTGTAAGATGTCGTGGTTGATACACTGTTCTAAGCGACGTACCCTTGGCATTAACTAATGTGCCATTAACATGCTTTTTAACGGCAGACGTGAGAACAGCATTTGACGGCATGAACACAAGCAAAGCAGCGTATGTTGAGTACAAACATCACAATCCTGCTCGCGCGAAGTTTTAAGAGACTAAGATCTCTCATTAACAAAAGCATGTTCAAGCGGGCAACAATATGTGTTATCTACAGTATGTTGTTTGATATTTATCTTTTCTGTTATACGATTAAAAATTTCCTAATTTATTGTCCATAAGTGGCTGTTCATAAACCACGTAGACAATTAAGGGGGGGGGATGGGTTTCGAAAAAGTCTACGTTTGTCTACGATGGGGAGGGGTATATACAAAAAGTCTACGTAGACATTTTTTTCTCTTCAAAACGGATATCCAAACCCTCCACGCAGAGAAAATACCGTCATAACAAACATATTCCCGGTAAATCCCAACATAAAATAAGTTTATTTTGGCCGCCATCATAAATTTGCTTTCTTTCTTACAAATTCTATGTTTAAAACAAGTAAGTGACATCAATGTTTGAAATTTAAATCATATTATGTTTATTTTCAACATATTAATGAAACGAATAAACGTACAAATTTTTGATTTTACTAGGTGCGTTCTAAATTTAATTAATGTATCCTATGAGTCTAGGTTATCTTAGTCCTGGATTGAGCTTAAATGCTAACATGTTGCAGTTTCAAGAAGTTAGAGATTCACTGCACACAGTTTCGAGACCTGAACTTTGTAAAAATTGAAGCAATACATCAAATCTTCGTTAGATTTTGGATACCAAATTAATAGCAGCAAAACAAAATTTACGCATTATTCAAAATACCGATTGTTTATTTCACAATAACAGATTTAGATCTACATGAAAAATAGTTGATTAAGATGTTAATGCTTCTTCCTGTTAAATTCTCGAACTTTCTGTGGTACACCCGCGAGCAGGTTCCGTACGGTATCCTCGGAAACGCCCGCCGTGACGATTCTCCATCTTCTCTTGAAATCATTGGTGCCATTTGCTTTCTTCTTAGTTTCGACGAGTTTCCGCTTAACTAGTGTCCAGTACTTCTCTATTGGGCGAAGTTCTGGACAGTTTGGTGGATGGGCTGTTCTTGGCACGTATTCAACCTCTTGTACCTTATACCATTCCAGGACGGATTTCGCATAGTGAAAAAACAGAACTGGAGCGTCGTGGTTACTGATAAACAATAGCAACCGCATTTGCAGGCATTCTTTCTCGTACACATAATAGATTTTCAACCACAATTACATATGGCCTGCCGAATCAAATATTTCTTCGAGAATTTGGACACCTTCTTTGTCCGGAAATACTTGACAACGGCGTTCCTTTGCATTGCGGTATAAAAAGCCAGACCCGGAAGCTATTTTGTTTGTTTCGTCGTCCATTGTGATACAAGAAAATGTTTGTAAAAAATTGTTGTCAAGCACCTTAACACGATTTTTTGCAGTGAAATTTTGCATGTCATAACAGTTGGGCACCTTTTTCACTTTGTACGGCTTCCGTCCTTGCTTCTGCTTCACTTTTTGTACGTTTGATTTTGACTTCCCCGCCACATTTCGCACTGAAAAATTGGGATTTTTTTCAATAATGGCTATCACCTTTTTGTCCATTTATCGGGAGCATAATTTTCGATTTGTTCCACTTCCAACCTTCCCATCCAAAGTCAAGCGCTGATCAAATGATTTACAAACACAAAACGCGGTAATTTCCGGTCATTCTAGTTTGGTGTTAATGCGTTTGCGCCTTTCCACTTGATTCGACGCAATTTTACTGAATGTAACAAGAATGTAAACATGTTGTACCACGAAATAAAGTGGAGAGTTTCAGCTGTCACATGAGTGAAACGTTTTAGCGAATCGTGAAATAATTCAAAATCTACACAGTAATAAAAGTTTCCGAAATTAACGTTGACAGGCTTTAATTTCACCAAAAATAATTTGCGTGGCATTTGATATCAAGATCGTAATGTAGGTTGCAATCTGAACGGGGTTTAATGCTTCACGCTAAAAATACTGTCTCTAATTAAATATCTTTTCGAGAGGAAAAAAAGGGACAGTAATTTGAGCGTGTTGGTTGTGTTTCTTTATTCGTTTTTTAAAACATCGATAGCTCGAATGCATGGTACCAACTCGATAGTAAGTTTATGATGTCAACCACCCAAGCAACACATCTCTGTCATAATTGGTTGCAGAAACTTGATTGTGACTTAATTGAGGCACATTGCAGTTACTTTGACTTATTTGCAACAAATATGCTAATAGGGCATTGAGTATTTTTATTTATACATGAATGAGATGATATTTGATAGTTAACTTGCTCCCATTTGACAAACATTTAGCTACTAGAGGGTTTTAGCGTATGTGGGACAAAGTAGAAAATACAGTAGGTCTGGGAAGACATCAACTTGCTTTTGAAAACTTTCAAAGAAGACAAACTGAACTTGAAATTTAAAGTGAAAACAAAAATAGCCGCATATGCTTTTATTGTGGACTGCATTTTGCGACAAAAGTGAATGCAGATTGTAAGTGTTCGCGTTTCAGTTCCGAGTGTTTTCGAGATTGTCGTGTTCAATATCGTGTATTTGTGAATTCATGTGCAGGAAGTGATCGCATGTGGTGGTAGTTTTCTCCGTCATCAAAGCTCCCTGGCACATATCGTTCCCACAGTACGCAGCCATCATCTCACCGAAGTTTACACAACCCACCACCAGAGGGACGGAAAACAACTCTTTTTGGGCGGCCATGAGGGGTGGCGATAGAAAAGACCATTACGAACTGCGCGATAGCAGGCACAATGAATGCGATTGCCTTGGGTCACTGGCCGTATGCTGTGACCCACTAGACTCGCATATCCAGCTCGATAGGTTTTAATCATTGTACGTTTTAAACAGTACGGAACAACCGTGTTTCTTCAGGAAAGGCAGCAGACGTTTATTCAAACACTCTTTCACGTAAATTTCTTGGTTGACAGTCCCGGAAGCTATGAAAATGCTGCTTTTCAAGCCACAGGTACAGATGGCTTGCCAAACCAGATATTTCTTTGCGAACTTTGACAGTTTCGTGTGCTTGAAAATATCTGCTACCTTTCCCCTTCCTTTTGCCGTATAAAACTCCTGTCCCGGAAGCTGCTTGTAGTCGGCTTTGACGTAGGTTTCGTCGTCCATTACCACGCAGTCAAACTTCGTCAGCATCATCGTGTACAGCCTCCGGGATCGCGCTTTGGCCGTCGTATTTTGTTTATCATCGCGATTTGGAGTCACTACCTTCTTGTAAGTCGATAGTCCGGCTCGTTTTTTGGCTCGATGCACGGTTGTAGACGATACACCCAGCTTATTTGCGGCATCTCGGAGAGATAGGTTAGGGTTTCGCTTGAAACTTCCGGCAACTCTCTTTGTCGTCTCAGCGGCTTCCGGTTTTCGATTTCCCCCCGATCCACACTTCCTGGCTGTCGACAAACGTTCCCCAAACACTTTAATTACAACTTTTAGCGATTTTGCCAACTTTGGGGTGAAAGTGTCAAATTTCGGTCTACGTGGTTTATGAACAGTCCCTAACAAATATCGCCCACGGGCCGCATGTTCAGCATCACTGTACCAGCCTAAAGCTGTTTTCTACTGCTGCGCACGATTCGCTATTTCATTCATTCAGCAAATTGATCTCGTTGTGTGCGCCTCGTAACTGATAGTAAAGTTAACTTACCGTCTATTAAACTTAACTTTTGACCTTTCATTCGACTAGAACCTCATCTCAAGAGGTTCGGAGTAGTTCTCCTGATGATTTATAGTCATTTCAGAAGTTCTGTCTTCAGATTCTCTATACATGATAAAAACAAACCATTTAATAATATTTTTATTTTCTGACAACGCTACTTTCAGTAGATTTGAAAGAGTTTTAATTTTCTACTATATTGGGTAGAATACCACTTTGACAAAAATTTCAATTTCCGACAAGTACCTTTAACGCAAAAATTTATTTAAAAAGTTACATCTAGACATCTGGCGATGTCTACATGAACAGAACACAGTAACCCCTTCTAGTGAATTCATTTCATTTCATTTTCTGCTTTTACTGATATGACAAAAAATACTACGTAACCCCAAGAGCAACATTTGTGGCATGACTCACTGGTGAAAAGAACGTGATTCGTGTGGAACGAAAACGTCTCCTAAAGGGAAAATCAAAATTTGAACGCTCTCAGAGTAGCATCATGGTTGAGTTGATGTACCAACACAAGCCGGCATTGATTCGTGGTTTCAATGAAGTCAGTTACTCTCGTTATCACGGTTTGTGCCGTCATAAAATAGGGTTCGGAGAAAATTCGCAGCGTAACTCATGGATGAACCTACACAAAACACATACTCGCACATGGGCTATTTTTACACCCCACAAAGTGAATGTAAATTATGGATCGAATAGCTGTGTTCACTGACTCACTCGTAGTTTGCCAGGCCTACTCTGCCGGAAGATAATTTTATTCGAGTGTGGTTTCCTCAACAAACAACAAACAAGATTTGCTTGTTGTTGGTCCTATCTAAAATCGTAATAGTCATACGTACACCTAAACATTTGTTGGTGTAGTTCGTATTCCAAGTTGAGTTTTGGCCAGCTCAGGTTATCAACTCGAACAAATTAATGCAGATTGCTTCGTTTGATTCAACACCCCCAGAAACGGGGTGCAATCTGCTCCAACCTCCCATTGAACAGAGCTATCGATGATAAGCGCTCTCCGGTGTCGTCCGCTTTGGGATAGCCCATCAGCAGCGCTGCCGATCGCGACTCGCGGTCAGTGGAACGACGTCACTCGGACCATTCGGGTGCAATTTGCACGCTATTCGCTATCGAACATACGCTTGTTTTGGATCCTTCGTTTGCGCGGCTTGTATCGTTTTTTGTTGTTTATTTCGTTTCGTTTTGAATTTTGCGATCGTTGCATGTGGTGTGATCGCGTTTTTCGCGTATTCTTTTGCCCCGTTCATCGTTCAAGTAACCCATCAGTGGCAGTTACATATAACTAATTCAGTTTTCAATTACTGCTCTCTCGTTTCTGTGGACACAAAATCAACGAATAATAACAATAATAAATTACAACACAAATGGAATCAGCCGAGCGGTACATTGCATCGCTGGACATTGGTACAACGACGATAAGATGCTTTATCTACGCGGCGAATCGTGATATCGGAAAGCTGGAGGTCGTAGGAAGTGCTCACGAGCAGGTAAATCGAAGTGCAATAAAAACTTTAAATTTGACAACTTTTGAGTGACGTCCATTAGAATTAATCTCATTTTTCGTTTCCTTTTTTCTATTCGATCTCGTTTGACTGCACAACAGGTTGAGCTCGTATATCCAGCTCCGGGACAAGTGGAGATTGTACCGGATCGACTGTGGAACAGTGTGATCAACACGATCAAGAATGCAATTGAAAGTGAGTATACGGGTACACGTGCATGGAATATTAACGATGATTGCGACATGTGACACGTTTTTGAACCTACTATGTGATGTACGTTGAAGCGGATTGAAGCAATCGATAAAACAAAATTCAGCAAAAGTTTTGAAATTCACAAGTGAAGCAACAAATTTATCTTATCGACCGTATCGTGGGATTCACAGCAAATAATCGTGACTTGGTAAGATTGTGGGGACTAATTTAATTCCATTTATTATAACATCTGAGTGGCACTCGGATTGTGCGAGCAGGATGATGCGATCACTCGCCCGAACCCGCCCAAAAAGCACGTTAAACCGGATTGCTTTCCTTTTTCGCGAAAAAACCTGCATTCTCACAAAGCATAAGAGGCAGCCAAATCGTGCAGTTTTGGCAACGGCTACAGACTAAACCAGCATAGAGCATTTATAATTCTGGTTTTGCAAACGAAGTGTGATAGGCGGAATAGTTAATTCGGCATCGGGGTAATAACCCAAATGGAACTTATACATATGTGAAATATTCAAAAGTCATAAATGATCCGTGATTTTTTTTTGTTACCTTGAACACGTTCTACTTGATAAAATGACCTTTTCGATGGTCGGGTAGCCTGACAGAACTAAAAATATTGATGTTATTAATCACAACGATTACGTTACTTTGCTTCTAGGAAATGAATGAATTTTCATGGTTTTTGAATCTGAAGAATTGAATTTAAAAGTACTGACAACAATTTTGAAAACTAACAATGCCGGAAGAGTAAAATAAATTTAAAAGATCCAAACAAGAACTTAGTTGAATCTTGGACTTGTAAATAACAAGATTTATAAAAACAAGTGTATTCTTGACTTGAAGATGAGGGCTTTTCAATTGATTTTCAAAAATCAATGATTGCCCCTTTTTATTTTGGTAAATCTATTTGAACCTACGTATAGCAAAGAGCGTTTTCAAAACATTTCATGATTTACCACTACACGTGTATACGCATAAGAGATATGCGTTCTCATGGGAAGTATTGAAACCTCTTGAATATTTTATTTCTTACTAGTTGAACCCGATGCAACCGCTGCTACGCTTGCAACTATATGAATGTAAATTTAATAGAACTAGCACGTTTATTGTTTTTTTTCGGAATGAGTTTTGTTAAAATATTTTCGTTTCCTAATGTTTAACTTCGGTTATAATTTAATTTATTTTATTTCGTTTTTGTTGATGTTTTTGTTAACGTAGCTACGTTGGTTGCATAAATTTATCAAACTTAACGTTGCCGTTCTAAGAATGAAATTTCGTCACTTTTTTTCAATAGTACACTGAGCAAATAGATTGACAAACACAAACATATTCTAGTTTCATTTAACAGGAATTTCACGTTTAATTGAGCACAAACATCATATCATTTTAATTTAACTACCTGCGGTGGTTAAAATAAATTAAAATTTTGAGTTATTATTTCGGAAATTAACCAGTTAATTTCAACTGGTATCCGTTTTAATTAACCATAATGTTGGTTATTTCATAATGGCAGCTAAGAAAACAAACAGATTTATTGGTTCAAGCAACTTTGTTCCAGACACCATTTTTCTATCTCTTCATTCGACCTTCATTCATTTCTGCTTTATATCAGGGTGTCTCTTAATAACGAGTTTTTTCATTATAACTTTTTTGTTTCTCATTTTAGGATTAAGTGATCTTCAATCAAAATATATTAACCGTTAAAACGCACATTTTTGCTGAACAAAGTTTTTTAATACTGCTTGTGAATTAAAAGTTACGAGTAATTTTAGCTAAAAAAAAATCGTTTTTTCTTTTCGCCCTTATGATTGTTTAGGCGAGAATTGGCCAAAAAATTATCAAATTCTTGTTTTAATGGGTATCAAGAGACATAATGCTATACAAATGAGCCCGGGTTCTTCTGGGGCACACAAGCGGGGACTGTTTAAAATCGGCCATTTTTTTCGTTAAAATTACCCCTAACTTTTCAACAATAAAATATACTTATACACTTAGTTCAGCAAAAACTTGTATCATATTTTTCTCTACACTGTGCCTCAAGATTATTTTTTCCTAAGAATTGAAACTAAAAAGTTAGAATAAAAAAACTGATTTTTTAGGGACACCCTAATGTACACCAGCAAAATAGCTCCAAAGTATAGCAGAGCACAAGGGCCAGACGCTTCAGTCGTGATTGAACAGCATGTAGTGTGTTATATTGGCTTTCTGGCTTATTTCTGGTATCTTATATGACCAAAACAGCGCAATAAATCGATCTATTTCAAACATCTTTAAGGTCACAAAAGATGTTTTTAGATACAGCTTTAGGACTAATAATACGTTTTCTCGATACTTTAACATGCTTTCAACATGATGATGTCTTATTTGAGTGGTTTCTAGCATCATAATAACAAATTGGTTATAATCAAGTAATTGTAACATGCTACTTTCAGAAATGTCAAATGAACAGAAGATTACAAAGATTTTAAGGATTGTTGTGATTGTGAAAAAAATGTTTGTTTATGAGGAGATTATTCACAACTCATAGTAAAAAAATGACGATCATTTTTGGCCAAATCGCCAATTTAATAAATATCAGAAATCTAAAGCTTGTTAATGATCAAAACGCCTCACAAAATATCATATACGAGGTTACTTTTATGGTGCAACTTTTGGTTTTACTCTTGCATAATTTATGCTCCGTTCTAAAGATTAAAAAAATCAATAGAATATTCTCTTATGTTTAGCAATTTTGTAGCATCTTTGTTTGAATCATCAAAAATCATCATGGTAGATTAAGACACATAGTCTACACTGTCGATTTAAAGTATTTTTAAAACATAAAAAAATGTCTATATTAACGAGCAATTTTCTTTCTTACTCATAGTTCATCATCTTAATCATCGACAAAAAAAAACGCAGCTTTCGAAATTTTTAGTGATAATTGTAGTCAAAGTTTCACTGTACCGGCACTGTAAGTTTCTCCATAGCTATTGAAATTGAGTCCAAAATACATCTTGAGAGCAGTCTAATAACATTCTCATGATGTTATATTGAAAATTATTTGAGTGAGTTATTATAACATCATAATAACCATATTAGAGCATCTTCTTCGGGAAATGTCATTTGGCTCTCAAAATTTTAGAAAAAATGACGTTTCTTGTGCACCGTCACAATGAATCAACTGCTGATGGTGATTCTTGCTATAGTTCCGAAAAATATGTCTGTTTCTGCATTTAATTTCACTTATTAATAACTTGATTATAACCTATTAGTTACTGTGATGCTATAAACTACATCGTCATGTTAAAAGCATGTGATAGAGTGCATCTTAAAAACTACTTATGCGACCTAAAAGATGTTAAAAAATGATCGGTAAATTGCACTGATTTGATAATATCTGAGTCGAGAATTAAGACATATGCACTAGAAAAATACATGAGTGACTTATGCAAGCAAATGTTTTGCGACAACATCCTCTCAGCTTGTATTTGACAAAAGATGTTTTCCATTCCGTTCTTAATGCTATTTTATAACAAAATTTCAAAATGACTGATCAAAAAGATGTTTTTGATGTTACTTGGGTGCCTGTTTGTTCCGTAACGAAATCTTTGGTTCAAAACAACAAAACGGATTTTCCAAACAACTTTTTTTTTAGATTGGATGTCGACAAACAAGTTTGTTGTTTCAAACGGGACTGTTTTTTCTCCGTGTACCTACACAGAAAGAAAAATTGCGTTAGTTCCTACTATTTTGGCTGACTTCGCCAGTTATTAAAACTACTATGTCAATCTACCATTAATAAGGTATAAAACTACCATAAATATTGACAGGTCATGGTATTTTCTACTACAATGTTTACATACCGGTCTATTATCATAGTAGAACTGAACGAAATAATTGTCTGCAACAAAAACTTGGGTGTGTGATTTTGTTTTAGGCCCTCGGATCGGTATTTTCTACCATGGTTTTTCTTTCTGTGTAGCATCATTTCATACACGCAAAATTCCAGTAGAAACTACCATTTCGAGGGTTAAATTAAACGAAAACACCCAAAATGTTCCCCTGACTATAAATGCGTTTAATTTTACGATGCCTGCGATTGATCTAACCATGGTGAGGTTGCTATCAATATGAAGTCTGTCAAATAAACCACAACTGTTGAAGGTTGTACCATAAACGTAGAGAATTTGACTGAAACTTCATGGTAGTTTTCAACATAGGCATAGTCGGGTAAAATGGTAATTTTTACTACAAGATTTTTTACTGTGTAGACAAAAATTTTAAACTACGCCGTATGCTGTCAGTTTCAACGTAATTTTCTCTTGTTTAACCTTATATTAACTTCTTGTGCATAATTTAGTATGGAGAGTCGCTCAAGCATCCCCCATTCTTGACTCAGAAGGGGTTCAAACTTCTATCAGAACGTGCTTCTATCCCGATAAATACACATTTTGCGTTCTAGTTGCATGGATACTTCTCATGTTTGGTTGAAATGTGTGTTTCATTTGTAAGAGAGACCTCCTTCCAGAGGAAGGGGGTCTCAAACCATCATAGAGAAAAATCCTGCCTCCAAAAACTCCCGCATTCCACATTTGGTTCCATGTGCTTGATTAATTCTCGAGTTATGAATAAATTTGAGTTTCATTTGTATAGGAACCCCTCCCTTCTTTCCAGAGGCGAGAGAGGTCTCGAACCATCATAAAAACCTTTTATGACTCTAAAAACACCTGCATACAAATTTTCACGCCGATCGATTCAATTTCTGTTTCATTTCTAGAAAAGCCCACCCCACCATAGAAACATTTTAACCACAGAGAACAGACATCCAAGCTGGAGTGCCCACCATGTGTAAATTTCTGTAACTGCCATTTTAAAATTACACCCAGTTTCCGTTAGTTTTGGTGAATCGTATGTTGATGGCGCCACTTGCCCACCTTGAGATTTGATAGCCTGTCAATTTTAAACTTGACAGGCATATAAACCTAGACTAGGCGGCGTTGTTTTTGCAACGGTTTGCTTTTAAAAGTTTACACAGTAAATTGGGGAAAAAATGGTAGAGCCTGGATGTCTGTAGGACTCCGCCTGGATGTCGTAGGACTACGTTTCTCTTTTCTATACCGGGTGACATTAAAAAAAATTGAAAAAGAGCGTTACGATAATACCCCGTTTACACTTCAACTTATATTACGTGATATAGGCTATCTTGATATCAGCATCTATATATCTAGTTTTCACTGGAAATAATGTGCATGGAATTTAACATCAAGTTACTCTAAATTACGTAATATAGGTTGTAGTGTGAACGGGGTATAAAGTGGATGGTTTTTGAACGCTAATAACTCTCGTTCAACCAACAATCAATGTGCAACTAGCGATTTGAAATGGGATCACTGTTGTAGAATATTTGAGGGTGTTTTGGTGTGAGTTGCGCTCTTGGGGGCAAATCAGCTTGGGCCGAGCTTGGGACCGATGTGCTAGTACCTCCTGAATCAAAAAATATATTCATTTTATTCATGACTATCCAGCCGTTGAACGCTTCAACTGAACACAATGACTTCATTCATACACCATTCGATCAGAAAAACTTTCAAAATGTTTGCATTGAAATTACAATTGAGTGCTTTTAGTATAAGTAGTTCAATGTTTTACTTAAAAATGACCTACTTTTGCTCCCATACAAACTCCGTATGAACATGTTGAAAATATGTTCTTCCCTATCCGGGTCCTCAAAAACGGATAACAAATGGCACAAATTATCTTCTTCTTTTGAGTTCATTTAGTTCCATTCCATGATGAATACAAACAACAAATCATCTGCTAGCTCATTTCTCTTTTTCTCCTCCGCTCAGCTACTCTCAATGTATGCTTCCCTAAACAGTCCCTCCGCATCCCGAATAACCTAACTAGAAATTCACAATCCCCTAACAAGCCAGTGGGCGGACTGTTACAACTAGGAAAAATTGTAAAAAAAATCGATGAATCAACTCTCTAAGATTTATCACTAATACGCTATTATGACAAATTTACAAGCTCACAACTGCATGCTAGTTTGTGATTTGAAAAATGTCCAGATTCATGAACAAAAAGTCCGGGCACTGATGCAGCACGGTATTCGAACAGATTTGGAAATTTGTGTCGCTTAACAAATCCTCAAAATATGTGCAAAAACACGATGGCCAATATTTAGTGTCAATCAGTGGGTAAGTGTGCTCTACTCCAGCACCCAATATATGTATACCTTAAAATTGATCAATTTCAGCTCCCGTGCAGTCTCAAAACACTATTATATCTGCCAACTTTCATCCTCAATGTGAAGCTGTACTACGTGTTGAATTTTCTTTTTTGCTCCCTTTCTACTTGTTGTGTCTCGCGGTTTTGAAGGATCCTTTTTAGTGTTTTTAGGAACCTCTAATTGCGGGAAATGTGTCAGTATACAACCAGTATGCTCACATGTTGATGCTTTTCCAAATCTATACCTCCTCTGGAGAATGAGATTTATATCTCTAGATTGGTGCGATAATGGCTGGCGTAGCGAGCATCGTGCTGTTATCCTTAATCTATTTTTTCATCTGTTTCCTCATGCGCTGTACATTTGGCTCGCAATGGTCAACTTCTCCGCTGCCATGTATGCTGGATCTGGCGTTCCCTGGTTCAACCAGTTTTTGTGTAGTGATGTAGGACAAATCCTCAAATAAGCTCGCTTTCACCACCTGTACTTGCATTTTCAGACACTTCTCTCTTTTCAGAGAGCGAGTAAAGGCGCTATAACCATAATCCATATGGGACTAAGACTATAGTTAATGCTTAAGTTCCAACTGTTTGAATACAAATGGAGCATCACTTAACCTTCTTTGGCTAAATGCTTCCAACGATCATTTTTCAATCAATTTTTATTCTGTATACCAAACAGGACATTCTGTTTAACTATTCTCTCCGACAATTCATTTCCCTTTTCTTTTGACATCTACTGAATGCTACATGGGTTCTCCGTGTCTCCTTAAGGTAGATATTATGGTTTCAGTTGAAAACCGAATTTTTCGACTAGCGACAATCGATATTACTCGCATCTGATGCGCGATACAGCGCACTACTTCCGACATAGTGTATAACGTACAGAACGAGAGTAAAATCGATTGTCGCTAGTCAATAAATTCGGTTTTCAACTAAAAGCATAATACCAAATCCTCCCTATCTCCAACGGTTGCATGGACGTGGCCAGGTGAGCGATCGCGGAGGGTCTTGGTGGACATTATTGCGTGAAGGAGCGCATCAGTAACTGAATCCGTTCCATGGTGACACGTAATGTCTCCGACGAATTATTCCTCATAGTAGCTCCATCGAGGTGTGCAAACGTCAATACTAATGCTAATGCTAAAAAGTCTTAACCATCCAGCTCCTGGTAGTCCGCTGACCCTGTGACTAGCTCCGAGTCTCGCGCTGCTGAGTTTTGTCAGGTAGAACATTAGTTTTAGTGTCCCAATTCGTTGAAAGAGGGCACCTGTATGTTGCTTGTAGCATCACAAATAATTTAGTCAATAAAGCGTTCACAATATTTGGAGCAGCTTCAACACTTACCAAGTTGTCACGTACTACACGTACGTACTTTTCAATTTTGAAAAACATTTAAGACGATAACACATGCAAACTTGCCTGGATATTTAAACCAGGAAATATCCTCCAAACTTCCGTGAACAGAATCACGACGACTGAGACGACAGGAAACAATGTTGAAAAATAGGTACGACTGTTGGCTTCACTGTTACTGGTTCACAAAGGGCTCACAAAATGCATTCCCCGAATCCTTGCTTGATGATTCCGTTACCATAGACTGTGATTCGATCCCAAAGATACAGTTAATGTTATTGTTGTTAGTTTGATCAATACACCGTTGATCAGTACACCGTTTATGTCGTTCGTTTGTCTTCGAGATAAAGCAAACTCAAGAGTTGGGTATTTCCCACAATTATTGCCGTTTATTGGCAGTGATCAATTGGAGAAATTTGCAGAAAAAAAATCATAAGCCTTAAATGTTTTAGCTCAATACAATTATTTTCTATTACTTCCTCCATCGTCCATTGCAAAAATCCCAAACAAATGACCCCAGAATCAGAATTATTCGGCGAGGAAAAAAAACCTAATCGGCAGCTCCCACCTGTGTGTTGAATTATTGAGTCTATAATCATAGAAGCGTGTTTTCACCTATTAAAAAGTGTGATAAAAGTGCACACTAACGTCAATTTATTTGGTTGCCTCCGGTGCACTTATTCCTTAAGAAGAAGGAAATAAGTGCCTCGATGAGTGTGCACTTTTATCGCACGTTTTGCATTCTTCGAACAGACCAGTTTTAGTTGCAACCCGATAACGAAATCCTACCAGAAAAAATACCTTCATTTCATCAAACATCTACCCGTAAGCTGAATTAATGGATGCGAGCAGCCTGTCATGATTTTTTTCCTTTTTTCGCTCAGTGGTTGGATTTTCGTTGTAGAATTATTTGTTCGGAATCGCGTGACCTGAATGAGTCAATTCAAAATCTTGACTCAACTCCATTGCAGTACATCGTTATATTAGGATCTTATCATCCTCTAATTGTCCAAAATCTGAACTCTCCAGATTGCGATTTTGTTCTGCACTGGTTCTTTGAGCTTTATATGGAAATTTATTTGAGGAAGGTTAATGTTACTATAATTACTTTCTAGGTTACGAGTAAGCTGCTCACTATCGTTTAAATTATTTAAACCAAGAAACAGAAATCAGAAGAATAAGTCCAACAGTTACAACTGCATGCCACCACCCGAAATAGCTTTGGCATTTGGGTTATCGTTCGCTTATGTTAATCATGTTAGAGAAGTGGAATATCAACCGGTCGCGGAAATGGACAAGCACAAAGTTGCAAAATTTATCTAACACAAAATCATCAGCCTGAAATTTTGCTTAGTTTCGAGAGAAAAGTAAACGGATCTGTTTCGCTGATATTATCAAACAATAGTAAGAATAGGACACACTCTTGTGGATGCAACGAAGAATTACGTTCTTCGGTAATGTTTACTGATTATGTTTAGGAAAACGAAAAAAAAATATACAGGTACATTTACATTAGGCTTCATACTCCTTTTTACAGTTTTGACGTAGGACTACGTCTTTGTTTTCAATACAGGGGTACACGTTGCGAGTACGAAAATTTGGAGCGCCACGAAATATGCTTAGGTTTTGAACGTTGATAACTAAGTGATTTCACGATTGATTTCTATAATGTTTGCACCAATGGATCGTTACATTTTCTACGCTTTGATTTCAACATTTAAAATTATTGATTTTTAACATTCCACTATTAAAATTAACGAAAATATAAGGTGATGTCTAAAATGCCGATTTTTCAGCGTAAATTTACTAAATGCACAGTACTTAAGAAATTTCCTAGCTCAGACTGAATCGCAGCAAGCCGTGCTTTGAAACTGAAGTGTTTCGTTTTTGCTCCGTCGTTTTCGCGAAAAAATCAAACAATAATTCGGTATTTAACTTAAACTAACAATAACAGCATACAATCTCCGTGTGCTTTGTGTAAGAAATAGTGAATACAATCCATTCCCTCCCGAAATGTGTGATTGTCGATAGTATTTCCCCGTTTTATTATTTTATTTTTGTGCTTCGCCCCCGCACCCGGAAGAAAAGTTACATCAGCTTAGTTTTATTAATTAGTGGTAGTATTGTGACACCCAGAAATAAATTATGAAGTTTGAGTGTTTTTCCGCTTTGTCGCAAATGAATCGATGATTATTAGCAAGAGGAGGATGCGAAAAAAATGACGTCTATGATCACGGTTCTCGGTGGCAGTGAAATGAAGTGAAATTTTTACGCTGAAAAACGGCCAAAATTGGGTTAAAGGATTGAAAGTATAAAGTTACGGTCGTTCGGAGTCGATTGGTGATATTTTTCAGTCCGGTCGCAACGAAATAGCAGTGGAAAAAGTGTCCATTCTTGGGTCGTTCAAAACGAACGGCATGAATGGCTGCTGCTGCTTGCATTGAACCTGAGCTGGCGATTGCTACGTTCGAGGAAAAATATTGACGACGGAAAATCTGAGCAGAAATAAAGGGCCAGTATCTAGAACAATATTTTAGAATAAAATACCAAAACCGTGCCAAAGTGAATTTTGATTCGGTATGCAGGCTTAGTTTGTAAATTAATCGGTGTAAGAAGAGTGTATGAGACGCAGATTTCATGTTACTACCGGATGGTTCTCGGCACCTCGGCGACGGCCGGCTTGGTGTGGACGAGTGCCGACTGCAGCAACTGCGGGTCCATCAGGACTTGCCCGAGATCTATGGCATCGAGGAGAGCTGGTTTGCAAAGCAACAAAAAATTTATTTCTATCAAATTTTGAAGACAATATCCTTTTTTATTTTATTTTGTGTATTTTGTTTTATTTTGTTTTTCGTTATGTTTGTCTCTTTTCAGTCACATTGGAGCGGCTCATTGCTTTTGGCGGAAAGTGCTACATACTTTCAGCGTATTGTTAACCAAAACGAACCCTGCTGCTAACCTTTCCCTAACTATCCAACATCCCAGTGATTTTTCGTGGAAGTGCAGAGGATTTCTCGGCTTCCTCCAAAGCGAGTATCATGTCCACACATTCCTTCCCATTCTCTACTTGGCCAGCGCCGGTATTGCTTTATAATGGGTCACATTGAAGATATCTATATGTTAGTCTCAAACATCATCCGTTGGTTCTTTGTGTAAATACAGCTGATCTGGCAATTACGGAGTTGCATCCATAGGCGGTCAATCGTGCTCATGCGTGTATCAGAGCAGCAATCGGAGCGAATAAATCTTTAAGCTATTTTAAATAAGGGAAGGTCTATTAATTATGTCACGCAGTAACGGGGGAGTGGGGTTTGTGAAAACGTGACAATCCATACAAAAAAATTTGAAGGTCCATACTAAAAAACGTGACAGGGGGGGAGTTATAGAAAATAACTTTTTTCGTGACATAATTAATGGACGCTCCCTAATAGCATGAGTTTAAAGTCGACTTTTAAACATTTGGAGAAATTATTAAGGGTTTATTGAATTCCTGCACAAAAAATATCGATTCTGATAAGGCAATTTTGCCCATCATGATCCACAAAGCTTTTTATGGTATAAACAAAGCCATGCAAGTGTATGCAAGTGGTTGTCGCTGTGTGTCTAGTGCCTCGATAGTCGCAGCAACCGTTAGGTTTTTGTTCAACCGTCACCAACTTCTCAATATGGGTGAGACAATGGCACAGAACGCCGCTACGCCATTTGCCACTGTTGCTATTCCGCTGTCAAGTCGACACAAATTTTTCATTAGGGCCTAACTGACAAACGTAAACAATGGCTTCTTCCTTAAATTTCTCGTTATTGAAAACTCGCCTAATCAATCCACCACGATCATTTCGAAGAGGAAGTGTTCACCTATCCGATAGAATTGGAGGCTTACATGAATAGCTTTTGTGCCACGAGAAATTTACGGAAGAAGCCATTGTTCACGTTTGTCAGTTAGGCCCTAATAAAAATTTTGTGTCGAAGTGTTCTATTTTTATTTTCACTCGTCATCACACTCCCATCTCCCTCTCAGGTCCCCATGCGTTTAATGAAATAAACGAAGCACTGTAAGTGTGTGCGACCGATATTGGCTTCATTGTTGTAACGTTGAGTGCCTCGACAACCGAAGCAACTGTAGGGATTTTATTCCGTTCACCTCAACTTGTGACTGGATGGTTACAATAAGGAGCCGTCATACTGACGGTCGCGGTTCGATTCGCGGTAGCGGATCGAGATTTTTTTTGTGGGTCATTGAATTTACTACTACTAATCAACTGCACAGCCTCACGCAAACATTGAAGACCAAGGACATGAACCCTCCCAACACGCCAGAGCTCCGGCCAATCGAACAATATTGGGCCATCGCCAAGCAGAACCTTAAGAAGATTCAAAAAGCTGTTGTGAGCGAGAAACAGTTCAAGGCAAATTGGCGTTCTGTGGCGAATAATGTGGACATGGAGACTGTACAAAAGCTTATGGTGGGTGTTAAACAAAAGACCCGGCAATTCGCATTCGGTAAAAAGGAAGCTTAGCTGAATATTTCTCCTGTATTCTGTATTAACTGAAAAAGAATTTGACTTCTTAATAAAAACTTTGATCGGCTCATACATATTACTGTTTGACAAAATTTTGATCGGAACACCCTTAATACTGAAATATTATCCAGAATTTCAGATTATTAAAAACACTAAAAAGGAACCTCCAAAACCGTGAGACGAAACAAATAGAAAGGGCGAAACACAGTAAATTCAACACGAAGTGCCGCTTCACATTGAGGGTGAAATATGGCAGATATGATAGTGTTTTGAGACTGTACGGGTACTGAAACTGATCAATTTTAAAATATACATTTATTGGGTACTTAGGCGAACTCTATTCGGTTCCATGATACCTTTTGGAAGTAATGCTACGAGCAAGTCGCCGTTGCCACCACACTAAGCAACTTTGTACTGTCCTTCTTATTTTTTCTGGCTTCCTGCTTTACCCCACTCTTGTTTTTTACCCTTCTTACATCAATAGAAGGGTATTAAGATCGCTTGAAAACTCGACTTTTTATCCGAGGCCCACAGGGCCGAGTGTCATATACCATTCGACTCAGCTCGACGAACTGAGCACATGTCTGTATGTGTGTGTGTGTGTGTGTGTGTGTGTGTGTGTGTGTGTGTGTGTGTGTGTGTGTGTGTGTGTGTGTGTGTGTGTGTGTGTGTGTGTGTGTGTGTGCGTTACAAATAATGTCACATCGGTTTCTCAGCCATCTGTGAACCGATTTCGGTTCTGTTGACGGCAAATGGAAGCTACAACATTCCCATAGAACGCTATTGATTTTTTTTTTTCATTCGGACATTTCGTTACGAAGATATGAACGAAACAGTACTTGAAGGCCTATTATAATAGTAAACAAACAGTTTAGTCTCCGATTACATACTGAGCTATTTGTGTACCGATTTTAGTTTTGTTGGTGCCAAATCAAAGCTATGATATCTCCAAATAACTGGTCAAAATGTCATTATGATTGAATAATCCTTCATGGAGATATGACCAAAACAATACCTGAGAGCACATAAATGTGAGATGAAAATATACTCGTTGCAGTGCAAAACCGAACAAGACCAATCACACCAATCGATGCCGCTTGCATTCTATTGTGTCGCATCTGGTGCGTTGTATAGCACATACAGCGGACTAGCCACACTATTCGACTGTATAGAATTAGAGCAGCATCGATTGGCTCGACTGGTCTGGTTTTGAACTGCAACGAGTATATTTGAAAATTACACAAAGTCTCCATTTAATATAACCAATTTTCAACGAACCTGTACTTATTAAGCATATTGAATGCATATCGATAATCAAAATTGACGGTTAGTATTGTCTTATAATTCATTCTATGGACTGATTATATGAAATTGCTAATATTTATGTAATTTCTTCTTTTATATAACTTACAGAAACAGGTCATTTAAGACTATTAATGGTAATATTTTAATCTCATCAATGAACAGTACGTTAAGGATTGTCGAACAGTACAATTTTCAAACACAAAATATGACATATCGAATATTCCTGGAACTTCCTGGAATTTCTGATGAAAATATGTATCTAGTACCATATTGGCCACATTTGAGTTCGTAATTCTGATAAAGTGTAAGAAGGGTTCAGTCGCACCATCGGTGGATTAATTCAGGTTTTTTTTTAAATTTTGCAAACGTCCAGTGCCCAGTGTCGTTTGAGATATAGGCGACCCAGTTTTATTTTGGCAGGGTAAACAAACATACTTTCCTATACCGACGTGCTTCTAGAATCGTACTAGCAACATATTAGTTTGCTAATAAACTACAGTTCTGTAAGTCGTTTTCTAAAGCTCGATTCAAAGTAAATCTGGACGCACGGATTAATACAGCACCGCGTCCCTGGTAGTTGGAACAAAAAACCGTTCGATAGGCATTTGTTGATGTTTCATTGACGCACAAATTGGTGAAAAGTTTTTCTCGATTGATTGACGCATCTCGAAATTACGGATCGTGGAACTTTAGAAAAGCAAATTAATTGTGCACAATCATCTAGAGAATCCTTCGTGGTCTGCCTCAGAAACAGAGCTTAAAAATATCATATTCAATTCTCAAATTGCACCCTGGCTGAGTTAAAATATTAGTATACTGTTCCTAGCGAACATGAAGTAAACACAAATTTGCCTTCATGAATCTCTTGTGCAAGATGAGTCAACTTGTTTTGTGTTGCTTTACTTTGATAATTCATTCGTTCCAGAAAGCAGTGAATGTACATAAGTGCAAACATCTCATTCAATTTCAACGTTCTACCGTGAAGACGAAAGAACAGTCATTCATTAAGAGAATCAATGAAGTGAAAAAAACCAAAACTTCTCGAATCGATCCTGCAAATGCCTATTCTCGAACAAATGCCCAACAATCTCTGTAACGATTTCGGCCATTTGGCCTTTTGGCTACCTTTGCCTTCAGCCATGTTCGGGAATACTTGAAATCCTGTGGCAAAAAAAATCTGTCACGAACGCGAAAATGAATGACTGGTTACAAGAACATTCAGTCAAGCAACCAAAATCTCTTGAGGCTTGAATAGCCGTGTGCTTTGCTGTTGTGGGAATGAGTTATTTGGAACACGAGGACAACGGAATGACTGAGCATAGCAAAATAGTAAACACGAATATATTGCGTGACTGATATAACGAAATGAAGAGAGCGAAAATTGTACCTACTGAATATTTTTTTTACTCATCGTTCACGACGGGTGTCATTTTTTTCGAGCTCTGCTCAGAAATAGCAAAAGTGTTAAAATTTCCAAAGTCAACGGTGTGTCTTGTAATCAAACGTTACAAGTATACTCTGAGTGTGGATAGAGCACAGCGTGGCACTAGGCACAAGTAGAACTAGGGACAAAGAGCTGTGGAGAAATGTGTCTCCATACGTGATTTGGCAAAGAAATACGATTCCAACTTTTCCACCGTGCGTAACATCCTTTCAAGAGAAGGATATAAGTCTTTTTGTACCAGTAAACATGCGAATCGCTCCCTGAAACAAAATTGAGTGGCCAAAAAGCGAGCACGATTACTATTCGAACGAGTTTTGACGAAACTTGATGGCTGTATTTTAATGGATGACGAAACATATGTTACCGATCAGAACTAGTGTAATTGCACAGAGAACCACATAGATGGAGCTTGGGAGTAGCTTTGCATCTTCAATGTACAAGTTCACTAAGTCTATTTATAGAACAGTACCGGCGCCGGCCACGTCCTCACGGTCTTTGGGGAGGGGGGAAGGATGATTAGTTTGACAATCGTTGGTTAGAGACCGTGTTTTCCTCTGCGTCTCCACAGTTGTCAAGGGAAGGATAGTTTTGTGTTAGTGAGGCAGGTTAATTTTAGATCATGGATTCACTGTGGTAAGTGATGCGATCAATGAAAGCGCAGTAGACTGCTTTTTATTTTAAATCTAGTGTTGATAGAAAGAGGCAAGTGACAAATGACAAGGAAGGGGACGGGCCTGGGATTGAACTCCCGACCATCTGCTCAGTAAGCAGAATGGATAACCACTGAGCTATCCAGCCACGTCTACGAAACATATGTCAAAATGGATTATATACAAATTCCCGAACAAAAATTTAACCTGGCAACGGGTTTTGTGCTGATAAATTTGCTCGGAAACTAATGATTTCGCAGAAATCTGCAGTTGCGGCCTTAAAACCAAGGTTTTCATCACATCTCACACAATGACGTCGAAGGTTTACATTAAGGAGTGTCTGAAAAAGCGGATTTTACCCTTCATTCGGTAACACAAGACCAACGTTATGCGATTTGGCCAGATCTAATCTGCTGCCACTACTATTAGAGGTACTAGAATGGTATGCTGCATCAATGTTAATTTCGTCGCCAAAGAGATCAATCTTCCACATTGCCCTGAGTTCAGACAGATCGAAAAATATTGGGCAATTTTCAAGCGCAAACTTTGAGGATGCGGTAAAGAAGTGACAAATGCACAACAAATGCGTTTAAAGTGGAATAAGTTCGCCGGTACAGTGTCACCAGCGATTGTGCAGATCACGATGGCATCGATCACAAGTAAAGTGCGACAGTTTGTTCGAAACGGTGAAATGTAATAACTTGTTATATATCTTTTGAAAGCCTACCCTAAATACCTCTTTGTTTGACGTTTTGATCAACCGTGTATGTTGTTTAATTCTTGAGTTATGGTCACTTGAATGCGTCCAAATTTACTTTGAGGCTTTATCTATCTTGATGGTCCCTTCCATCCAATGAGATCTATAGACCTCATTGCCTTCCATCCTGGTATGGAGACATAACTGTATATCATATAATGAGAAAATCCATTTTTAAGATGTCAATTTTCGTAAATGACGCATCTACAAGTTGGAAAATGTAGCAATCACTAAACGCAATCAACAACGATGAAACATTCTCTTCAGCAGTATCGTGCTGCATCAAAATTCGGACGGTATCAATATCCGGACACCTCCACCAATTTATCTAAATTAGAAGGTAATTTATACAATTTTAGAGATGCAATTACATACAGGATCTTTTTAAATATATCATAGATCGTTCTAGAAAAAATAATTGTCGTAGTGAGCCATCACAGATAATTATAAAATATCCAAACGTACCGGGTACTGTCAAACAGTGTCTTTTTGCTGCGAGTGTTAGCGGATTATTAAAAATAGTGCTTTTGAATTTAAGAGTTTTCTGTGCTTCAATCATAAGACGATCAATTGGTGTTACTTTGTACTGATGGAAAAGGTGTGTTTTGATAAGTTTAAGGAGTGTCATTTATTAATTAGTTAATATAGATTGTATTTTTTTTTATTAAATACACTGTCCGGATTTTAAACCAAAATTTCGAGCTCTTTTTAAATCCGGACGCTCTATTGAGAGTGACCTTAAGCTTTTGGGACTAAATAGGTATCTATATATTTTATAAAAAATGCGCGATGAAATATTCAACCAAGCAGTGACCGCGGTGCAGGGCGGAGGGTCGATCCGTGGAACCGCCAGAAAATTTTGAATCCCGAAAAGTCCGTTAGAAGATAAAGTGAAATCCAGATACGCAGGTAATCGGAAGGGTATTCAAACTGTGCTTTCAAATGATGAAGAGCAAATTGTATACGATTACGTGATTGCAAGTGCCGAGGCAGGATATCCGGTCATCGAGAAAATATTGATGCTGCAGGGGACGCCATAAAATTTCTTGGTAGGTCAGGAGTATTTAAAAATGGCCTTCCTGGCCGAGAATGGGTTAGACGATTTCTGCAACGTCACCCGGACTAATCTAAACGGACGGCAAACAATTTGTCGAAACGACGGGTTGTTACCGAAGTTGACGTTCGGAACTAGTTCCAAACGGTTACACAATATCTGGAATCGAAAAACGCCCTTGAAGTGTTGGAGCATCCAGAACGAGTCTTCAATATGGATGAATCCTCGTGTTGTCTCGTCCCTAAGAAGCAGAAGGTGATCGCTGCAAAAGCCTCGAAAAATATTCAATCCCTCACTTCAAACTCCGAGAAAGAAAACTACACAGTTCTAATTTCCGGTTCGGCCGCAGGTGAATGGCCTCCTCCGTTAGTTCTATTTCCCTATAAATCACGGATTCCATCAAGCGTTTTAAGAAGTGTTCCCAAAAGATGGGGTATTGGCCATACCGATTCAGGCTGGATGAACACACAGGCATTTTATGATTTTATCGTCAAAGTCTTTTATCCATGGACCGTCGAAAGAAAGTTTTCCATCATTCTTTTTGTAGATGGACATTCTTCTCACGCCACATTCGAGACAATTAATTTTTGCCGAGAGAAAGGTATAATCCTTGTATCTTTACTGCCCAATGCCATTCATTTCATGCAGCCGTTGGATGTACCTTTTTTTTGCCCTAATGAAAGCTGTTTGGCAAGACCAGTTGAAAATGTGGCGATTCGAACACCAAGGCGAGATGATAACCCGTCCTGATTTTGCACCTTTGCTTGAAAAAATCCTTGCTAATATGACCGATAAAACAGATGCGTTGATTAATGGATTCCGAAAGTGTGGTCTATTCCCGTTCACCTCAAACGTAATCGACTACAAAAGCCTTCAAATTCCACAATCTGCACCCTTTATATTGAATTCATATAGGTAATGTTGATAAAATCATGTCAATTTGGTTTTATTTTCCCAATCCTTTTGGCAAGAAAAATGTATCAATTTAACAGCAAACTACAGAATTTGTAATGCTGTAGATATAAGGATTAACTGCTTATTTGCAGTTGAGTATTGGTGTTAACCTTTCGTCACCCGCGTCAAATTTTGTAAAGGCTTACAAATTATACATGGGAGACTACCACGTAGAAAAATCGGTTGGTTTGTCTAGACTTCTGATATTCGGTAAATTTTGACTACCGGATTGTTCAATAAACGATTAAAAATCAGTGAAAAATTAAAAAAATAATAATTGTGGAACAGACTCTGTGTTAATATCTCATGGGTAACGGTCATTTTTATGTTTTACCAAATTACTCAGCAGTTCAAAATCTTGAAAAAAAAAAATTTCAATATCGGTAATTTGAATTTACAAAGTAACATGGGATAAATGTGCGTCAAACATTCATCAAAATACGTTATCTGTGGCAAGACGGATGTATGAAATATGCAACGAATGGTACCTATCTTAGTGAAATACCTACTGCTGGCAATGCTACATGAGTTGCAGAAAGATGTTAATTATGCGCTATAATATTTGATGTATTTATGCTTCGTCAAATATATTCTAATATATTATAAGCTACTTTTTTCATTAAATTCACCCTTTACATTTTAAAGATATAAAAATGGATAGAATTGAGATAATTTACCCTGTCCGGATAACGATTCAAAAGTGTCCGGATTTAGATTCAATTCCATCAGAGTGTCCGGATTCATGAACATGACAAGCAAAATTATTGTTTACATTTCAGTGGATTTGATTATAGTTTAAGCTCAAAATACGTGTCCTACATCAGGGTTAAACACTTTACTTGATGACAGCGAAAAGCATTCATCATTATGCTACTATATTATTATTTACGGGGCATATTCGTAATGAGAGCAGCTTAATTGTCCGGATATTGATGCAGCACGGTACAAATGATTGGAAGCAAGTTGTAAAAGTTTATGTGACTGCATAAAAAACCTGCATTCTTGATTGATGGCGATGTAAACTCACGGAAGCGTCGCAAACTTCTCCGATTTATTTACACTATTCGAGTCACGATTATGTATTTGTTTCAAGCAAACACCAGTCAATTTGTTTGGAATTCCAATAGGTGTTAAAATCGCATGACGGGCTGTGAATACCCCACAGACCACTGTCAATAAAACCGGATTCATATGTTGCTCACTGTTGCTTAGTTACGGCTACTGTGTATAGATTTATTCGCGCCTCATGAAACCCCTTCAACATCTGATTGCAAATTTACAGACGCAAAGCTCACTGCGAAGCAACTCGCCTGCCTGAGCATATCAACCCAGCGCAACACATTCACTTGTTGGAACAAACTGACCGGCAATGTGTACCACAACTTTATCACGTGGAAGGACCTCCGAGCGGATAAGCTGGTTCAACAGTGGAACAACAGCTTCAAATTGAGGTTCAAATGACAGAAAAAAAAACGTTTGAACATTTACTAACGCATGATCAACTCTTTCAGAGTCCTCAGAGCGGGAGCCGGCGTTCTGCACTTTTTCACCCGCAACAAGCGCTTCCTGGCAGGCAGTGTGATCAAACTGATGAACCCCCAGGTAACGCTTCGGCTGGCATGGGTCCTCGAGAACAATAGCGACCTGAAAAGGGATGTCAAGGAGGACAAAGTGCTCTACGGAACGATCGACTCCTGGCTGCTCTACCGATTGCGACAAGGGCTGGACCAATCGCGGGTGGTGGAACACATTGGAGATGTGACCAACTGCACCTCGACGGGATTCTACGATCCGTTCGGGCAGGAATGGGCTGGATGGGCGTTGAGTTTGTTCAATATCAAGGTTTGATGGTTGATTCTGGATGGTGGTAGAGATAAACGATTTTAATTTTCCAATTCCAGAAAGAGCTGTTGCCGAAGGTTGTAGACAATTCGTACGATTTTGGGTATGTGGATGAATCGCTGTTCGGTAGTGCTATTAAAATTGGATCATCGGTAAGATAAATCTTGTGCTTCAATCCAGTGACAATATTATTCGTAATCGTATTTTCAAACCAGATTTCAGATCAATCGGCCTCCTTGTGGGGGAACTGTTGTTTTGAGAAAGGTGAGGTTAAAATTACCATGGGAACGGGATCATTCATGAACATCAACACCGGAGCAACGTGTTTGGCTTCGGTGCATGGACTGTATCCGTTGGTAGGATACAAAATAGCGTCCTTTGACAACTCCGAGTTGGTTTACCTGATGGAAGGAGCATCCAATGACAATGGCTCGGTCATCGAATGGGCTATGAGTATAGGGCTTTTCACGGATCCAGCGGACAGTGCTGGTATGGCACTTTCCGTTCCCGATTCGGACGGAGTCGCCTTTATTCCGGCATTCAGTGGACTGGGGGTAAGTAATATAAGTACTGCGCTTTCAAATCACATTTCTAACTGTTCTGTTTTTCAGCCACCGATACGTGACGACACAGCTGGCACTGGGTTCATAGGCATCAAAGCGTCAACGCGGAAGGAACACCTGGTACGAGCGATTCTCGAAAGTCTTGCATACCGAATCGCGCTACTGTACGTGTGCGCACTGAAAGAAACGCTGTTCACATTCACTCGGATCAAGGTCGACGGCGGTGTCTCGCGGAATGATTTCATCTGTCAAACGCTGGCCGATCTTACCGGGCTACCCGTCGAACGGGGGGAAGTGACGGACTCGAGCGCACTGGGAGCGATGTTCCTAGCCGGATTAAACCTAGGCATCTGGCGCTGCAAACAGGAGCTGATTGATGTTCGAAAGATCGATCGAACCTTTGAACCGATCGTGGCCAATCAGGGCCAATGCCTGAGAAGTATGCGATCGTGGGAACGTGCCGTCGAAAGATTCAAGCGATGGTACATCGCAGAAGAAATGAACTGACAATGTGATATTGGTACTTTTGCAATAAACCGTTTTAACCAAAACCCAACAGATCTTTTCGTCTATGGACGAATCCAGGTAACGCAAAAGTGAGGTTAACCGTCGTAGATGGCGCTCGTAAAAAATGGGTTTTCTAGCTGTCTAAGCAAAGTAATTGGTGATAAAAAACTAAGAAAATCGACGATGATGACGATACTGACCAATTCCATACACTTTAAAAATAGCTAGAAAGTTATTATCGATTTCTACGATGTTTAACCTCACTTTAGCTTTAGTTGGATTTCTCGATTTACTAGCACTTTTTCCTAAATTGCCCAAATGTTTCACTTGAACGGTCGGTCTCATTCTCACGCTCCGCTGATTCGTCAATAATGCATTAGTTTTGAGCTTGCACACACTTCCAGCGGATGAGAACAATTTTTCAAAACTGTCAGTCTTCGGCTTGCAATCGTCGTGGTTACTGGTGGCTTAAGTTCTTTTCCTTGCCAAGTGTGCAAACAGAGGCAGATTTTTCGCAAAGGATACATAATGGGCACCAGGGTCCTGTATGTCGCCGCATTGAACGTCGACGCGAAAGTGGTCAAATGCTTCGTCTACGCACTATTTCGCGATTCATCCCGACTCGAAGTCGTGGGGTCGGCATACGAACATGTAAGCTTCTTTCTAGATAAACTCGAATCCAATTATCTTTTGATTGTGGTGTTCTAGATAACATTCGTCTACCCAGCGATTGGACGGGTAGAAATCGACCATGGGAAGCTATGGGACAGTGTCGTACATACCATCAAAACGGCAATCGAGGGTAGGACTCTTCATTTTCCTGTAGATAATGCACTAACCGTCGATTTCCCATCTCAGAGGCCAATCTGACGGCCAGTCAGATTGCGTACCTAGCCTTGACCGCCCACAGAGGTTCATTCACTTGTTGGCATCGATCGACCGGAAGTGTGTATCATAATTTCATCACTGCGCAAGACTTGCGTGCCGATCAAATGGTCAAAGAGTGCAACGACGAGTTCATGTTCAAGGCTTTCAAGGCCAGCGCGGGACTGTTGCATTACGTTACCCGAAGCCAGCGGTATCTCAACCAGAGAGTGTTTGATGTCACTAATTCACACGTAACCATGCGATTGGCGTGGATGCTGGAAAACTCCCCCGGCATCCAGCACGATCTTGAGGCAGGAAATGTTTTGTACGGAACCATCGATGCGTGGCTGTTGTATCGTTTTAGGAAAGGCAACGATTCAAATCCCGAGGTCGAACACATTAGCGATGTAACGAGCTGTGCTGCGAGCGGGTTTTACGATCCTTTCACTCACGAATGGACCGAGTGGGCACCCATGATGTACCCCATACGGGTAAATAAGTTCAAATTAGCCCCTTCAATACCATTCTAAAACCATTTTGAAACTTTTCCAGCGAGAGATGTTGCCCAAGGTAGTGAACAACTCGTACGATTTTGGATTCATCCACGCTTCGATTTTCGGAAGCGCCATCAAAATTGGCACCTCGGTACCCTAAAAAACCAACCAACACCCATACTAAGTTCTTAACAATTCCTTGTTTTCTCCAGATATCCGACACCTCGGCTGCCCTCTGGGGAGCGGGTTCATTCGAGCGCACAGACCTCTACATAAAAATGGACACCTCCGCTGTACTCAACATCATCACGGGTCGCACTTGTCTAGCATCTGAGTACGGATTGATCCCCACGGTTGGCTACAAGTCCACCCACCCAGTCACCGGTCACGAAGATGTTTGCTACGTTCTGGAGAAAACCTGTTCCGATTGTACTACCGTACTCGAATGGGGAATCAAAATTGGATTGTTCGCAGACCCGAATGAGGCATCTGCCCTGGCTTCGTCCGTCTCCGATTCGAATGGAGTCTTCTACATACCGGCTTTTAGCGTTTTTGGCGTACGGGACATCACCGCCGGATCCAGCTTCATCGGTATGAAGAAATCCACTCGCAAAGAGCATTTAGTGAGGGCGCTGTTGGAGAGCCTTGTCTATCGTATCTCGCTGATGTTCGTCAGTGCACACAAGGAAATTTTGAATCAAGGATTGGAAGATTTCAAGAAAATTAAAGTGGATGGAGCAGTCTCTCGGAACGACTTTATCTGCCAAAACATAGCAAACATATCTGGACTTCAGGTGGAGCGCGCAGAAGCAGCGGACCCGTCGGCATTCGGAGCAGTTCTCCTGGCCGCGATCAACGAGGGCTGTCTGAAAAACAAACCCGAAGCCATGCGTTTTAGAAAAGTGGACAAGATTTTCTCGCCTAATCCGAACTATAAGTTGAAGTTACTCAGAAATATGCGGTGCTGGGAGAACATCGTAGAGAAGTTCAAAGAAAATCAGTAGAATTCGGGTGTAAAATTAAGTTTATCCATGTAAATAATAATGCTTTTATTGAGAATCTTGCGATGGATTTCCGTGTGTCGAATACGGTAGGATTCTACCACCAGCATGAAAATTAGAAAACTATTGAAAAAAAAATCTTTGGAACTGATACAAACGTGAATATTTTAACAGGGTCAAGTCTTGGTTATCCCTCGATCGATCCTAGAAACGTTTCGAACCAATGCCATTCATTTCCCAATACCTAGTTTCAGAAACTATTTTTTTAAATACCAGAGTATGATGGATTTGTTGTGCTTGATTATGTTCAGAAATTTGTCTCACTATTTAAATGTGCGGTCACAATTGCTCATCATACCTCATGTCGAAAGAAGCTCGCTGTATAGCGCAACAGATGCGCCAAACAGCGCACTTCTTCCAACATAAGGTTTAACGTACAGATTGTCGCTAGTCGCTAAATTCGGTTTTCAACTGAAACGATAATAAAATCTAAAGACCTCGCTACAATGGGGAGCGCAACGGAGCGCTGCGGAAGTTTTTGACAGTTAATCCATATATCTTATGTCAAAAGCTGCCGCAACGCGCCGTTGCGCTCCCCATTGTAGCTGGGCCTTAAAGGCGTGAGAGCTCAATACGACAGTAAATTTAACACTGCTTTATGCACTGCTACACAAAGTTGTAGAACAAGCCTGAGAACAAGTCAAGAATTACAATTTTCTAAATTCATAAATTTAACTTCTGAAACAAGTTATATAGTAGCTTTTATCCAAATGAGTTGAAATTAGTATTTATAGCAACGCGTGTGACAGAATAAAAGAAAAGTATGAACCGTACAGCACCTGTTCTTATTCTATATACTCAGATAATGTCCTATTCCGTTCTCCGTTGTCCGTATCTGGTCTGTTCGTAACTTAAAATGTTTAAAATAACTAGAAATAAGAAAAAAAAAAAAGTCATCGACTCGTCGAGTTATTAGTACGAGACACTGAAGAAGTCTGCACATTGTAGACGAAATACGCGTATCTGTCAAGATAAGCAAAGGTAGTTGGAATTAAATGATAAATAGTAATTATTATTCTCATTTCTAGTTATAGGTATTCCACTATACAGCTCAAACCCTCTAGCATTCATGTTTGAAATGTTTTTGTTTATGATTTTTGTAACTTTTTGATAAATATACTGGATCTTTTTTTTTATGCAAATAATCCATAAAACAAGAAAACAAGAATGGTTCTATCAACGTGAAGACACCTTCTGGAGCTAGATGAGTTTCAGCCAAAATCTAACTAATGTTTGCATTTTTTAAAAAAATGGACTTTTTTCGGATGGTGATAGAAAGAATCCACGACAGATAATTGCTTTTGATAAATTTCCCATGGAAGGTGATTGTTTAGGCTTACTTGCAACAAAAAAATCTACGCCTTTGTGAGCGGCCTTCCGGCAGTTAACCGGAACATTCGCCATGACGAACGAAAACATGCGTGTAGACATGTCTTTGAGTTCTTTCTTCGTTTTATTTATCAATTCCTCCTCAGTTTCACGACAAAATTGTTGGAGTAGATCTTACGCTGCAGGTTAGCCCAGAAATTCTCGATGAGACGCAGCTGGGGGACGTTGGTTGGGTTCGCCGACTTGGGTACCACATCGATGATCAGCCGCTCCATCTCTTCAACGATCGCTTCCAGTAGTGGGCCGACGCCAGATCCGGCCAGAACACCGCGTCTTCGCCTTTATGGTATTTTTTTATGCACGACCCAACTTCCGGTAGGCATTTCGTACTATAAATTTCACCGTTCACGGTCAGTCCAGAGCGAAAGAAGAGTGGCTTTGATCCCCTTCTCGCTGATTGTCAGCCACAGCAGCACCTTCTTGGGGAACTTGGTGTGTGAAATGAACCACCTCGGCGCTCACTTTTTTTGTGAGGGAAGTAAAATACGAAGTGCCCTGCCAGTCGTTGCCATCCAGGGTGAGATCCCATAGTCCATCTCCACCGCCACGTCGCGATTCGCCGGGAAAATCAAGCTGACCATCTTATTCAACCGCTGCTCCGAAACCAGTGGACGCGACTTCCGCTTTCTGACATGTATGTTTATGTTCGCCAGGTACTTTTTCACTGTTGTGCCGGTTGAACCGACCTCCCGGTCAAGCACACGCAGCGATTTAGCCACTTTTCCCTCAGTCGTCCTCTTCAGCATCCTTTGGAGCTTCTTGTCTCTCAGGGTAGTCGGCCGTCCGAAACCGGGCTTTCTTTCGATGCTCTGATTGTTGTCTAATAGTGCCAAGATGTTGTAGATGCCGGAACGGGCGTACAAAGTGCCCACAAAGTGCCGCACGATGTCCGTTTTCGTCGCGGTGGGGTGCCGTTCTTTGAACGCGCACACTTCTGAACGGAGTTGCTTCAATGTTTTTGCCATCACGGTTAGAGTTCGACTGATAGAGCTGTCAAATTATGTCTGCTGACTCATGGGTTACTATGATTGATGCTGCATGGGTAGTTTCGTTAGTGCGAATGAAGGTAAACCCATGAAAAATCGGCAATTTTTGTCAATTTTTTTTTAATGCAAACGTTAAATACACTTCAGTATAAAATAGCAGTTGAATACATTCCGATGATGTGAGGCTCTTTCAACAAATAAAGAACAACAACCAAATTGTATGTGTCAAATGCAATACCCATTCAATGACAATTACAGCACAGTAATAAAAAGAGCAAATAAAATGCATTGAAAATTTAAATCCAGCATTTTACGAGTACTAATGGCGCTCTCGGTTGAGCTCGGTTTCTGTTGAGGAGCAAGCTATTTGACGTTTGGCTTAGGCCGTTTGACAGAGAGTCGATCAAATCTTATCGATTAGCTATCAAACGACCTAAGCCAAACGTCGAATCGCTTATGGCTGGCCCACAATTGATACGTTGCGGATGCGTTTGCGTGAATTTGACAGTTTTCCCATAGGTTTTCTGTCAAATTTACGTCAACGCATCCGCAACGTATCAATTGTGGGTGACCCTTTACTCCATACCAGAAACCAAGCTCAACCGAGACGGCCATGAGTACTCGTAAAATACTGGATAGCATTATAGTCACTAGATCCATAGTCTGGCGGATACAATGACGGGAGCCAATTTGACCTGTCACTTGGCGGAGCCAATCGAACATATCTCGAGTAATTCATGTTAAGCCAAGGGGTGCGTCGCTTAGAACAATGTGCCAGGCACGCCGTAGTAGAAAATCTTACACCATAACGGAACATGTGCGGCACTCTGGGGCACACTTTTTGACATTTGTACTTCTCGAAGATATAACCTGGCAGCCCTGAATAACTGACGTTTCAAATTGTTGTGGTGTTGTTTGGTTCGTCACGCAATGGAAAATTATTATAAGTGAACTTTTGATCTACCTGTTAGTTGAGGCAAAATTTTGAGTGAAACAATAAATGAGTTTAGTGATTAAATTAATAAGTCGTGACATGAGCTTTAATTAAAGGCAGATTTTTGGAGCAAATGGGAGGCGGGATATGAAACCATCATCCTCCATATCCTAAATATTTTGAAAATGCATAGCGTCTGCAGAGATTCGCTTGCTAAGGTAATAATCGAGGAGATCCGGAGATTGAATAAGACATGTGGATCATGTCTAAGAACCTTCGTGAAAAAGCGGCTGCTGTTGGAACTCCGTTAAAATAAATTGGTGGAGAAACATACGCATGAAACCCAGCTGAACTCTGATTTCTTAGCAGAGAAGTGATGTGGCTCCTGGATCTCACCAATGTTATTCCCCAAATAGGTATCAAGTATTTCCCAATCCCATAACCACCACATCCAGCTATTTGACGCAGATGCTGAACAGCACTCACGCTTATTGTATGAGAAAAATAAGCTGCATTTTGCCTCACAGTAAGTGTATTTAAGATTAAAGCAAAGCATAACTTTATCTCACAACCATTTTTCACCAGACACGGTTTTTGATGCCTTATTGGAGCTGCTGAGCAACACTGATATCAATTTATTTTCTAAAGTCTGCGGAATGTTCCGGGATGCCCTATTTGCCATATGCATGGGCAAATATCTATGTTGTAATGTTCGATGGACAAGAGACGAAACTGGCACATTCACAGCCAGAGCAGGCATAACAATAATGTTCATTCCCGAATGCCAGAAAGTTCACCGAGGAAATGACTTCGAACATACACTACAGTGAAAAAGTTGTAAATATTTGACGAACGTTGAGTCAGCTGGGAAAACCAACATGCTGAGAAAGAGGATAAATCAATTATTAATATACAACAGTTTATTTTATTCTCACACTAACCTCCAGCTTTTAATTTCTTGAGCTCTATTCCTTATCCGTCCATTACCAACAGCACCAAAGTGGCTGTCTCAACACAAGAGTTTGAAAAAACGCGGTGTCCGCAATAAAAACCATGTCCCAGACTTAAATTTTGAAATCAAAATAAAACAATCGCCTGGTTGCCAGGCGTAACCAAAATATAAAGATTCAAGTGTCAAATAACCGTGGCACACATGGGCACCTATTGGCACAGCGATCGAAAATTGTAACGCTTAGTGGCACACTGAAAAAAATGAACACAAGAGATATTGTGCTGAGCGACTCACCCCTTGTGTTAAGCGCTTAAAAGCCATTTGTAAACAATGACTTTCAATATCGATTTCTCTTGAATCTCAAATCACTCTCGTGAAATGAAAGCAGCATTTGGTAGAAGAATGTTAGTTCTACCATATAGAGTATCAGGATATGGTGGGATTCTCGTGATTCGTGAGCAATCAACATTTAAAGTTATTGTTTACAAATGGCTTTTAGGCCCTTAACATAAATTACTCGAGATATGCTCGATTGGCTCCGCCAACTGACAGTTCAAATTGGCTCCCGTCGTTGTATCCGCCAGACTATGAATCTAGTGACTATAGATAGCATGCATATATAACACGCAGAAAAAAGATTGTACATTTGTCATCTGAAGGCTAACAAACATTTTTGTTGAATTCTACACACAAAGAATAATGATTGTTAGAATTTAAAAAACATTGCTAAAATTTAAAAGTTGCGTTGGTTCTTTTTTGTAGAAAGCGGTTAGCTTTCAATACAAAAACGTCCAAACTGTCAAATCAAAATGTTTCTGCTTGGTTCATTTAAAAGTTGAAACTTTCAAAACAAGTTTTAGAACTGTCAAATCGAAACTGTGGCATCGTTGAAAATGAAAGCAAATTATATTTATTTCAAAATGAACTTTCAACTAGAAACTGTTGTGCAATTCTAATAAGAGTAAGCTATTTTAAGATTGAAATAGAAAATAGTTTTACATAAATTGTTTGTTTTTTCAGATGAATCATTATTAATTTTCATAAGACAGCTATTTGCTTGCAACTTATTTGATTTTTAATAAAAGTCGGATATAATTCATAAAGCATTATTTTTTTCAATTTGTAAACAGCATTCCCAAAAACACACATATAAAACAAATCAATAAACTTATACTGCACGACGGTTCTCACAATTGCCATGAAAAAATCAGGCTTGAAAGTAGTCACTGACGCCGGCGGAGGCGTCTTTGCTTCTGTTTCAGTCGGAGGAGTGTCGGACCCGGTATCCTCCTTGTCGTGGCGGTTGCCTCGTCACACCTGACGTCGCCTAGAAATCGGACTTCGAGAGCGAATCGTTGGACGATGAACCGTACGTCAACGGGGTATGTTCGGACGGATTCGTAATTGGGATCCAATTCGCTGCCGGTGAGAGATTCGCAATAACTTATTAGGTTGTGCTAGTGTAAGGAGTGTATCGAAAAGTAGTTATAAACTTCCAAATAATAAAATAGGCATGAAAACATGGTTAAAATTAACATACTATTTCAGTTTATTATAGCTTAACATGTTAACAAAAGATCCAAACGGAAAAACTAGTCATCATGTTCATTTCTGTAGAATGCCCGTACCTTTGATTTGACACCTGCCATCAAATTCTGCACAGTGACCTTTGTGCACTTCCTGGATGCCGCTGCCCAATTTTTCTTAAAATCGGTCATGTTTTGGGACACTGTACACTTAGAAAATTTTACTGATAGATTCTATGTGTCCACATATAGATTTTTGCAATCTGCTTTGTACAATGAAATCTATGTGAAGGACACATAGTTCTTTTGGTTCCATCTAAAATCCATGAGTGGCCGCACATATTATTCATTTGACACATAATTTTCATTTGCCCTTCTAAGGGGATTATGTTCATGTGTGGCAAATCAAATCTATTAGAATTACTTATGGATTTTTACCATTAATTATGTGCAGATTTTTTTTCGTGTACCATCCTTCTTAAATATACGCTTGACTATTGCCCAATAGCGTTCGATCGGACGCAACTGGGGACAGTTTGGTGGGTTGATGTCTTTTTCTACGAACTTGATGTTATTCTCCGTCAGCCACTGTAGAGTGGATTTGGCGTAATGTGCCGATGCCAAATCTGGCCAGAAGAGAGGAGGGACTGGTGCTTTCTATACAATGGTAGCAACCTGTTCTTCAAACATTCCTTTGATAAATCTCAGCATTTATAGTTCCTTTTGTATAGAAAATTGAAGAACGCAAGCCACATGTGCAAATAGCTTGCCAAATGAGCACCTTCTGACCGAATTTCTCCATCGCAACAGTCGTATCTGCGGTTGGCACACGTTCCCCAACAGATTTAGTATAAAACTGCGGCCCCGGTAGCGTTCTTGAATCTTCTTTAACGTATGTTTCGTCATCCATCAAAATGCACTGGTCGACATTGTCCAAAATGCAGCTGTACAGCTTTCGAGCCCTGGTTTTGGCACGAGACTTTTGTTCCGGAGTTTGTTTGGGCACTTTCTGCTTTTTGTACGTCTTCAAGTCATTCCTGCGCTTGATTCGTTGAATCATTCCGATGCTGGTCCTGAACTTCTTGGCTAGATCGCGAGTAGAGGCAGATTTGTTCCGTTGAATATAATCCACAACTTTTGGTCCAAATCGGGGTTGCTGGAGCCGGGTTTCCGGCCACTTCTTGGTAAATCCTTGAGGGAGCACTCTTACCAAACTTTTCGATGATGCGTTTTACACTTGCCGGGTGAACATTTACTCTTTTCGCAATCTGGTTGTAAGTAACACCCTTTTCGGTGCACCAAGTGTGCAGAATTTTCTTTTAGTCTCAAATTCAATTCGCGACATTTTGAATACAACTTTATCAACGGAAATGAATGAACCGAATAATCATTTTTGACATGTAAACAAAGCAAATGGCGCTTACACGCTAAAAATATATACAGTAGTTTATGCGTAATAACGCATCGAATGTTTATAACTACTTTTCGATACACTCCTTAATCTGTGGAAAGAGTTAAGGCTGGGCTACAATGGGGAGCGCAACGGCGCGGTGCGGCAGTTTTTGACATAAAATATATGGATTAACGCTCCTTATTGTAGCTGAGCCTTTATCCGTCAGAGCGTATTACTATAAGGCTTAAACTTCGAAAGCAATTTCCAAGGAAAATAAACCACCGAGTCTTACCTTCAAATCCTCGACAAATCCCTTCACTAAGCAAACGTAAATCAGAACAATATCCGTGAGAAGCTTGGATGTTTTCCCGGACGGATGTAAAGAACAGGACGACTTTGACAGGTAAACCTGATTCTTTTCACTTCACTTTTTACCCTTCTTACATCAATAGAAGGGTATTAAGATCGCTTGAAAACACAGGGCCGAGTGTCATATACCATTCGACTCAGCTCGACGAACTGAGCACATGTCTGTGTGTATGTATGTGTGTGTATGTGTGTGTGTGCGTTACAAATAATGTCACATCGGTTTCTCAGCCATCCGATTTCAGTTCTGTTGACGGCAAATGGAAGCTACAACATTCCCATAGAACGCTATTGATTTTTTTTTCATTCGGACATTTCGTTACGAAGATACACACAGTGTCGAGTGCTCGACTCTGAAGAAGTCTGTAAGTAGCAGACGAAATAGGCCTATCTGTCAAAAGATAAGCTCATAGTAGAATTAAAAGGAATTTGCTCGCGTTCACTAGCGAAAATTTGAATAAGTGTTTCAAGGTTTTATTTTTTATTTTTTAAAAAGTGATCAAATGAAGTGTTAATTTTAAATTCTTCTAGTTTCCCAATCTGATTCTTTTGTTTTCTATCAAACGAAAACAGCTTGCTTTTTGTGTTGGTGGATTTATCAGTTCTACAATTTTCATGGTAAAAGAAATCACTTTTGAATTTACACACTGAACCGAAACATAACACTTTCAAATCAAACGTAGAACTTTCGTTGTAGATAATTTTACTTTCAATATAATGAAAAATATACACTTTTCAGAAGTAAAGCGCAAAACTTTTAATAAAACAAGATTTATATTTGTGTGTACCCAACATGTTTGTTGATTCAACAATTATGATAGTAACTGATGCATCTCAACATGTTAGTTCCTGACAACAATTGTTTTGGTTGCATCAACAATTTTATTTGTCATTCAACTACCTGCTTTGTTGAAATGACAATGCCATGTTAGTTGTTTTAACAAACATGTTTGTTAATCTGAAAAAAAATTTCAGCTTGTATTTTGAGTTTTTTTAATTTTCATTTTTCATATTCAAAAATTCATTCTCTTTTTTAATAAATATTAAGTGTGATTCAGCAATCATAAATCACATTTAAATTTTATCTGACAAATTACCTGACTGCAGTGCCACTGGTTCACTCGATGGATAATTGAGTTCGTCCATTCACTAAGTATGGTATAGGTATCAACTCCTCTATTACTTTACGCTCGATAATACGAACGTTGGTTTTTTTTTGTATACACGTGAAAAAACATACACAATATCAACAAACCAGTTTGTTTGATCGAATGACATCCTGGAACTTTCAACAAAAAATGATTGATGATTTGATAAAATATAATTGCTAGTTCAACAAAGCAGATTTGTTAAAGACAACAAACTATTTTAGTAGTTCAACTAAGCAAATTTACTGTGTAAAGGCATACATATTGCGTGTAGTGCATCATTGAAGTTGGATTAAAGCTGAAAAGGGCCCCACGAAGATCAAACTAATGCTATATCCTTGGTAATGCCATATGCAAGGGGCAAGACAGCTTTCTCGTGAGTAACTTTTTTCTACAAAATTACTCAGGATTCATCAAATTTGCACACTTTATGATTTTCTTCTCCCTCAAGATATAGAGTGATGGGAATGCCAAAAAAAATGTGTGCGCAAACGAAAAAACAACTTCACTCATATTTGATCGTAAAACTTACGTTTGCTCAGAATGCATCAGATTCCATCAACTTGTATAATTTATAACTCGATCTAAAGTATTCTGGCAGCACTTACTTGAACTGGTCGGTGATAATCTGGTAACGGTGGTAACCTTCGCAACCAATAACAGACGTTTGTTTACTGTCTGAGAAAACTATTTATTATGATATCGTGAGAAGCACTCATTTTAGGCAAAATAGGTCGCAGTATTTGGAAGAGGAATTGGGCCCCGAAGTAGAAGCATAGACTAACTCTAAGACCAGTAGGTCCCGAACAACTAGGTTTTTTTTCTGGGCTCAGTCAGTACTAGCACAGAGAACAGACATCCAAGCTGGAGTGCCCACGGTGTGTAAATTTCTGTAACTGCCATTTTAAAATCACAGCTCGTTTCCGTTAGTTTTGGTGAATCGTATGTTGATGGCGCCACTTGCCTACCTTGAGATATGATAGCCTGTCAATTTTAGTTTGGTGAAACCAAGACTAGGCGGCGTTGTTTTTCAAACGGTTTGCTTTTGAAAGTCTACACAGTAAATTCGGGAAAAAATGTTCGAGCCTGGATGACTGTTCTATGTGGTACTAGTGTGGAAGATCAATGGTTACGCCCTTTTCTGATGTCATGCCAGTTATCATCCCACCTCTCGATCTGTCAACATAAGAGAGTGCATTTTTAATCGAACACAAGTTTTCCAACCGCGCACATGTAACGTTAGTTTTCTTGCTCTAAAAATAAATGGTCGTAATTCGATTTCTCGCGACTGTTCCGTTTATTATCTACCGAAAATCCATTCCGATTCGCTCGCTGGTGTTTTTTCCGCTGGTCGTGCTCTGCTGGTTGTCCCATCAACTAGCACATCGGTTCCAAGCTCGGTCCCAAGCTTAATAATGTGCCCCTAATAATGGAATCACACGAACACACTATCAAATATTCTGTCAAAATAACACTGCAAATCAAAACAAAGGCGCAAATATGTATGGAGGAATCCAGGCAACACAAAAGTGAGGTTAAACGTCGTAGATGGCGCTCTTTTAAAATAGTTTTCCGAGCTGTCTAAGTCCAGTAATTGGTGATAAAAATGTAAGAAAATCGACGATAATAACGATACTGTCTAATTCCATACAATTGGAAACGTAGCTAGGAAGTTATTAGCAATTTCAGTTTTAGCTGAAACGATGTTTAACCTCACTTTAGCTTTTGTTGGATTTCTCAATAGCAAGGTGCTGGTTCCAACACGGAAGAAACAAAGTACCCAAAATTGAGTATTTTTATACTCAAAATTAAGTACTGCCGTCGAACTGGAGAGATGGGTAAATATGATTCTGGGAATTAGGTAAAGTCTACTCAATGGGTAAGTACTTCATTGGCAACTCAATTTTGAGTAAAAATGAACTTGCGATGTAGCGAAAATTATTGATTAAATAAAGTAAATAAAAATTATAAAAAGAAACTTCCTCTATATTTAAAATCTACGTAATTATTGGTTTGAACTCTCAGGCCGTTTTTGTACAGTACCATAAAAAATATAGTTGTTCCTACATTAAAAGTTTAACTTATTTTCCATGTATCAATGGTTAGGCAGATATTTTTCCAATACCAAATATACTCAAATTTGAGTTTAAACCACTCAACCTGTTACCTTGGGCTGCGTACTGGCCATTGAATTGTTTTTACTCAATTTTGGGTGAAAAAAAAATTGTCTGCCATATTGGTTGTCAGTTCGCATCAGTTTAGTCACAAAGCAGCGAAAGGAAAGTCGCGTTTTTATCCGTTCTATGCACATAAAATGGAGGGTTTGCGGAAAAAAGTGGATGGTGACATCTTTGCACAACTGATTGGTGAGTAAACAATTTTTAATTTTTAATTGTTTGTAGCATAGTTTGGCAGTGGAAACGAGAGGGTCACGTCCTGGAAGACGCTCCAACGTCGACCGGGGTTTCCGTCTCGGTCATCA